>JAFMOD010000147.1:334456-406956 GCA_019802435.1 Corydoras maculifer
GGGCTGAATAATTTTGCACATCGCACTTTTCAGTTTTTTATTTGTAAAAAAATTGTTGATTCATGTATAACTTTCATTCCACTTCACAATTGTATACCACTTTGTGTTGGTCTTTCACATTAAATTCCAGTGAAATATATTTATGTTTGTGGTTGTAATGTGACAAAATATGGAAAAGTTCAAGGGGTATGAATACTTTTGCAACCCACTGTAAATGTGTTAAAAGAAGAGAAAATGAGTGACGGAGGGGGATGCTTAACCTTTGAGATGTGCATGAGGGGTGGAGGTAAAGTAATCCCCTGCACATACTGCTTTGTTGATGGATTGCTCCATATGAAAGGATAATAAAGCGGTGGAGGACAGGGGATTATACTTTTCTCACACGCTCACACACCTTTGATCTGGGGTCAAGTGGGAGAAACTACTTCACATCACCATCAAACCTCCAAAAATATCAGCACCCCATCAACAACTGTTCTGCTCAGGAACTAAACAGATGTTTAATTAGCAGTGATACTACACACATCATTAATGATGTAAACCTCTATTACCTCCGGAAACCACTGAGTCATAATGAATTACTCACATAAGCCTGCAAAGGCCCGTTTTTAGCTCATTCTAATTAATCCTCTTTAAATTCTAATCGTTCATCAGAGGCACCTGGGTTTGGGTTTAGCTCACCTGAAACCCATAACACTCTTCCAGAAACAGAAACTCTGCTCCTGTAATCTGATTGGTCGAGCCACTTTCTAATATTACTAGTATAATAAACATGACTTCTTCTAGCAGGTTCCTATAGTCATTTGAAAACTCAAAATCATCTCTGCTGTTTCCAAACAGTAAAGACTGAAAATTTAGGACTTTATTCATGAGTCTCTGCCTAAAGCCCATAATGAACTGTTATTTAGGATATAATGAAGTTCAGCAATAGCATAATTCACACACACACACTCTCTCTCGAGTCTCTACCATCAATCTCAGTTCAGATCCTGGTTCTTCCTCTGAGTCTCTAAACTACAGTCCTATTTCAGCATGAACAAATTTGTCCTCAAAATATTTTAATGTGAAACATTTAACCCAGTTGAATTTACTTTCATCCTCCAATCAGCTACTGACTTGTTAATAATTCACTAATCTCACATAGATTCATTATTAATGTGTAACAGAAAGATAGAGAGCGAGAAATAAAGTGAGAAAGCAAGAGATAAAAAGAGAAAGAGAGACCAAGAGGGGCAAATAAGAGAAAGAAAGAGCCACAGAGAGAAAGACAGAAGGAACGTGCATAGAGATAATAAAAGAGAGAAAGGAAAAGAGACTGACAGATAGTAAGAAACAGCAGGAGAGAGAGCAAGAAAGAGAGAGAGAGAGTGATAAAATAACAAGAGACACATGAAGACAGATGTATAACAACTTTCTCCCGCTGTTATCACACACACACACTTGACTCAGATGAATCACAGGTACACTTGAACGTGATGAAGTAAATGAGATCCAGATGATCAAACTGATGAAGATGAAGCTGCAGTTCAGACAAAGAGACAGAACCAAAACCTCTCAGCATTGACACCTGCAAAGTCTGATTCAAGATCAAAAGGCAAAGTGTGAGTTTATATGAGATTAATTCTTAGTGATGTGTGTGTGTGTGTGTGTGAGGCTATTGGGACAGGAGTAAACATCAGAACCCTTTTGGGAACCTGAGGATTTTATTAGATCTTTTCTCCCATTTCTTTCTTTTCCTTTCAGGTGTTACCTCCCAATCAGTTACCGTCATGACTTTCAGCATAAACATGAATCCCACGAGATGCCACCATCAGTAAACAAACAGAACAGAAAGAGCTGAGGAAGTAGAGGGCCAACTACTGGGATCCTGACCCACTCCATCAGAGTATAAAATCTATATGTATATGCAGGACTGCTCAGTTGACATGGCTGCATTAAGGGAAAGTCCCACATTTTAAGGTGGTGCTAATTTATTCTAAGAAAAACATCAGAAATCAGCACCCCATCAGTAATTGATCATGACCTCTATAAACTGCAGGGTCTCAGGCAGTAACCGTAAAGAGCGCCGGACAGCAGGCCCTGTCATTTTCGACAGCTTCTTCAGTTATTAACATGTGCTGGTTTTGTATCTTTTAAGGGTTTTAAACCGTTATAACTCTTAAGTAAGCTGTCAGTGACAGAATTACATTATTTATTCCTCAACATGATTTCAACATGCGTTGAAGCATTGTATGTTGTCCGTGGTAACAGTCTTGGGTGAAAAAGCTGAAGAAAAGAGATCCCAGGTATAAAACACCTGCTGTAAGGTTAGCCACGCCCATTTAAATCTAAACCTGATTACAGTTAGTGTAAAAAACACACTTTACACTACATGGTTTAAAGAATGTACACTTTTTTTTTTTGCTAAGCCGAGGGCTTGGTCTCTCTAGTTCCAGAAAAAAAGAACACTACATTTGGAAAATGCTTTGTGTTAGTAGTTTGGAGGAGGACTCATTTTGAGATTTATCTTGTTTTTTCATCAAGTTGTATAAATAAAGAAACAAAAAGATGAATCCAAACTTTTGATTCATTTTAAATCATAAAATAAAGCAATAAAATGTTAATTTGTGGTAAATCTGTACTGCCCAGGTTCATACCTCCTGTTGTGGGAGTTCCAGTAGATGGGTTCCAGGTTGGCTGCTGCAACCGTTAAACTCTCCATGAGCACGATAACGAAGAACGCAAATCCAGGAGGCCATTCGAGAAGTTCTCGTGGTTCCATCACCCTCCACATCATGCTCTATGTTCACTCTGTGGTTCCACTAGATCCGTCAGAGCATCAAGCTCATCAGATCCTTATTGCTCTTCTCTTGTCCTTCAATCACACTTCATCTCATTAAACCAAAGTCCACTGGATCCATAACCTTCAAACCAACACCAGTTCCCTCAGCGGGACACTGATGTTCCACAAAGCAAGCAGTTCCATAAATCGGACAAATTCTTCACAAGGATGTTTGTTACTGATCAGAGTTCCCGGGGTTAGACATCCTGATTTTACCTTCCGAATATTCTTTACGTTGATTATAATAGTTACTAGATATGCATCACGGTTCTACAAAACAGTAAAATGTTTGTAAGATATGTAGTTATTACTTTTTTTGCAACCTTTCTCCAAATATCGAGATCTTCATAAACACCTTCCATACACGAATTCCATCTGAGGACAAGAAAATCCAAACAGAGACGTTTTCATCATCATAATAAACTTTAATAAATTTGCTTTATTAAAAGAAATCAGCTCAGGAGGACTTTACTTACGTTTTCACAAGTTCTGTGAGGTCCAGGGAAGAGTTCAGTTCAAACGCACTGAAGACCTCAAACAAAACGGGGTTTCTTCTCAGATTCGCTTAAGCTCGCCGTTTTTAACTCCCGCCTCGTGACTAAACGCCTTTACTCACCACGAGACTCGGTTATAATTTTTTACCAGTTCCATTAAAAGCGAATAAACCCGAAAAAAAGACCGAATCTCCTGCAGAATTCAGTTCAACTCGTTACCTCACACGACTGACAGCAACGACACACGAGCCCGCGAAGTGAACCGTTCCTCACAACCAAATCGGCTCCATTAGAGGGGAATCGATTCGTATATGAAAATGAATCAGGCATCTGTTTCTAATTGCAGTAAGCGCGCCGCCTGGTGGATGACCTATAAAATGACATGATGTTTCATCATCGTCACAAAACATGTAAATAATTCATGCAGGGTTTGTTTGATTTCATGAAAAAACTATTACAGAATATATCAGAAATTAAATTACAGAATAGACATAAAAACACGTAATGCACCTCAAAATGTTCTTTCATCAACGACAATAATAATAAAAGTAATCCAATCATTTGGAATTCTAAAGTCCATGTACTTATTGATCTCGCGTTTATGATTTAATTGAATATATAGTCAAACATAGGTTATTAAATATTTAGCTGCAGGCGGAACACAATTGAAAATTGTATATTTTAATCTGAATCTCGACTCAAGTGTAATCAGCGGAACGTTTGTAGTTTTACACTAGCACCACCTTGTGGGTAATGTCTATAAGTGCAACTGAACTTAAATTACAAACCGTTTCATCGTGAATATAAAAGTAAATATAAAGGGTTTTATTCATTCATTATCTTCCGCTTTATCCTATATCAGGGTCGCGGGGGGGTCTCCCATGCCCATCCAGGGGAGAACGTCTCGGGCGCTGGGCTGATGCACCCAGGACAGGGCGCCAATCCATCGTTGGGCACACACTCACAGACACACACAAACTCTACATGGGGCAATTTGGAGAACTTAATTGACTTGATCCATGTTTTTGGACTGTGGGAGGAAACCGGAGAACCTGGAGGAAACTCACGCGGACACGGGGAGACCATGGAAACTCCACTCAGATGGAGATTTGAACCGGGAATTCCTAGTGCTAAGAGGCGAACGTGCCAACCAATAAGCCACAGTGCCAACCGGTAAAGGGTTTTAAAGTAGAGGAATTTACACAACTTTCATAATCCATTGAAAGTCATTAAAGAGTTTAGAATTTGATTTTTCTTTGATTTTTTATGAAGTGTCTGACTTCCAAAATCTATCCCCGTGTCCTACTGTATGCAAGTTACACCTGTAACTGTAAATGTTTGTGTAATTATGTTTACTTAATTCAGTACAACTTTGAGGTATTTCAGAACCGCTAATGTGAGGCCCGGTTTTGACTGGAACAGAGATCAGAATATTTATTTACATGGGAGCATTTCATTATTTAAGAATAACTGCAGAACCAGAAGGTGAGCGTCCACATTTTAAAACTTTATTTTCAGCATTCACTTGTTCTGATCTCAAAGCACCCCCCAAAGATAGGTGTGTAACAAATACGACCCAAAACTGAACTCAAACACCACTGCTGATAAGCTGTACACAAACACAAACGGTATATTAAAGAGGGCGCAAGTGCCCAGATTAAGCTGAGGGACAGAACCATGCCCCCTGGTTTTGGGAGCTCCTGTTACATGAGGACACTATGAAAAGAAAATCCTGAAAAATATACGGTAACTAACACATTATATACATATTATATACACACACAATTCGTCCAGCCTTTCCTGATTCCGTTGGGGCATGAGGGGGCGAAGCTTAAGCCAAATACCATCAACCAACAGGCTTCCCATCAATTAACTCTCATTCTACAGCTGGAAACTAGAGAAAGGAACATGGAGTTATGGCACATATCACGTCTGCTAATGAACCTGCTAAATGCCAACCAGCTTGAATAACGTCAGTTCCAGCTTAAATTATTTAGTTACATTTTGTAACAAGTAGTTAAAATTAGGAGCTGTGTTTGTTAACATAATTGTTATTTAAATATAAAATTTGCTTTCAAGGTGGCTAAAATTTGTCCAAAATTAGTCTGCAAACTAATAAACTTGCTTGATGTTAAACACAAATGTTACATGGTGGGCACCGGAGCAGGAAGTTAAGCAGTTCTTAGTAAAATAAAATCTGGGTTCATATCAGAACTTTCAGATCATCACATTAAAACCGGAAACTAAGCCCTCGTTATAAAAACAGGCGTCCTATACTCTAGTGATCTCAGGTAAGTTGGACAGCATCAGGCACAATATTTTTAAAATTGGAAAACTGTTGACTATGAATGGCTGATGGATTTCAGGTTAACCTTCTCCCCCTAAAGTGCTACAGACATGGCACTTGGTAAAATCATGACCTCACAATGTCCAAGCATCTTCCTTCAGAACAACAGAATGTGACATCACAATACGCTAACTGAAGATGACGTAATAATTGGCCGCCACCACTTCCTGTTCAGACCTCGGTTCTCTAATCGGATCAGATAGGATCGGGTGATATGAGGTCATAAAAACATCTAATCAAAGTGTGTGATTAGAACGAGGAATGAGGATCCTTGGTCAATCGGGACTTCATCCATTATGAAGCAGGAAGTAACGTCACACCAGGAAGCTGAAACAACAGAGGAAGTGTCAGGATATATACAGACCTGAGAGGAAGTTCATGCTCATAGAACCCTGACCAACAATCATGTTCTAAAAGCTCCTGTATGTTTAATCTGTAGGAGTCCTAATATCCAAAACATTAGAGATGTTTTTTTCTATAAATGTTACAAAAACACTCAATGAGTAAAGACAACATGATACTGAAACTAAACTAAGCACCATTTACTCTAAACAAAAACCTCTTATTATAATTTATGCACATATTAGACCTGCTGCTGTAAAAGACTGTAGGAGGCACAATTAGGATCATAGAACCAAACAGTGATTTTACCTGGACGTTTGTCTGATAATCAATTAACTGGCTGTGAATAGCCAGCAGTCTCTCAGAAGATCCATGCCACTGCTGAAGAAGGTAACGCTTCTCCGCTCAGTCTTCTATTTAAGGTGTTAGTTTAGTTATCTACACTAGTCCAGGTTAAAAGACATTCTACAGATCTAGCTTTAGTCTGAAGGCTTCATCGTCGTGTTGACTGTCAGCGAAGCAGAAACAAAGCAGCATTTCGCTTCATCACTGCAGCGTGAGTCCAGAAGCTTACACCATCACTCAAGCTCTATTCTTCAGAAACGCCATGACAGATTCTAATCCACTCGTCCAGGACATTGCAGGTTGCACTTGTCTTTGACAGTACAGAAGACCCAGGTCCATTTGTCCAGAATACTGCATCTACCAAGAGTCCAGTTGTTTAGGGTCCCGAAGCTGACCCAACTACACTTTCCCTGGGTCCTGCCATAGACTTAAGTTCACTCATCTCAGATGTAGAAAATCCAAGTCCATTGTTCAGGAGTCTCAGAATCCAAAGTTCTCACTGGAGATGATCTTGCAGATTTGCTCAGACCCTGTGGAGGCTCCAGATAATCTTCAGTCGCTTCCTCCTTATTGCTGCTCAAATCCTTTACTATTTTACAAAAATATAATCCAGAATGCAGAAAAAGTTTAATATGCTCCTTTTCATTCAGATCAAGTACCAATAATGATCCTTAATGAGCCCTGATCCTCCACAGTGTCCCCTTTAAAGATGAGAGCAGAAAAAAGAACAAAAGAACGCCTGAAAAAAAAACAGTACAAAATTCAAAGATCTATGAATCAAAGATCTGTTAGGTTTCTCATTCTGAACAAAGTCCACTGCTACACTGCACGCGCCCTTGGCTCTGATCGAACCCGGGTTGGCTGCTCAAAGTTCTGGAAGAACAGCAGGAAAGAAAAAAATTTTTCTCCAGAAAACTCCAGCAGTCTTCTTTAAAACGCCTGTCGTTTGCAAACAGGACATCCTTCGTCTTGTTGCAACGCTTCTATTACACATTTCAGGAATTACATTCATTTGTAAAATATATTTCCTAAAGTTGCAAAAAAAAAAAAAAAAAAAAAAAAAAGAAATATAAACTTTTCTCCAAAAAAATTCACAACAAATTAAAACACGTAGATCAAAGAAATAAAACAAAACAAAACACAGTAGCAGCTTTGAAAGTGCTCCAAACGAGAAGAATTTAAAATACTCTGTATGCAACGATACAAAAATAAATCCATCATTCTGTTTCAACAGCACTGAAACGTAATGTTGTAAGTTCTCTCACTCTCACACACACACTCACACACAAAAGGCCATTAGTTCACATGTGGTCCTCCAGAATAGGAAGAAATGTTACAGATGTTTAAAGAGAACAAGAGCTACTCTGTAAATACTGCACCATGCTGCAGCACTGTTTTTTTCACGCACCCTCGTCCACGTACAGCCCATTAAAAGGCTCCTATTCTATCAAACGGACCGAAAGACGAGCAGCTCGCTCATCAAAAATACTGTCATTACAGTACAACCAACACAACGTGGCTGCACTACACGGATCAGCTCCATCACCACCTGTGTGCTTGAGGAATTCTGTCAATGACGTCAGATCTGCACCGCCGTAAAAAAACAGATCTGCATCTCCTAACAAATTCGCTCTGATTAATACAACTGGCTGAAAAGTCTAGAAGAGACTTTTTTGTAAAAATTAACTCTATGCTTTACCACTGAATTATGTTCAATTTGGGACATCACATGAAAATGTCAGATCTGAGGATAAAAAAAAACTTTTAAAACTCTGAGGTACTGAAAAGGTACAGCAGTGTACAGCTCTTGCATTTTGACGCGAGAGACACTTCGTTGGTGCAATGCTCTTTAGGGTGCTGACACAATGCAGCTCTTTGGCATGTTCTCTGAACATTTGTATAACTTTAGTGCCTTTCAGTATAAATGAATTTAAATGTGCTGAATGACACAGTTTAATTCTAAAGAACGTTTTAAGAAATTTAGGAGATTGTCGGAAACCCCCATTTATTTTCGTTATTGAACATTCTGGTCAGATCTTGAGTGTTAAATACGGACATCACTAACATGGAGCAGGCTTAAAAACCACTTCAGTGTGTACTGTGTTGCTGCTTGTAGTTACACATTTTCACCAGAGATGTCACACTACATCAGCGGTCATTTAAATGTGCAATGTATTAAATCTAACTATAATTTAACTGTGATTAGCTCCATCCACTCACTCAGCAACATGGTATATTTGTCTTTGTTTAATGCAATTTGTCAATTATTGTTCTTTCGTTAAAACTGGTCAACACACAAAGCACAAGCCACTGTTAACAACATTAAGCACTATATCATGTTCGCCCCTACGACTACAGCACTTCAGTCTGGAATCATGTCTAAACAAAACCAGGTGTCAAAACCTGTAACGGAATTCAATCCGAGCTGAAGCTATAATGCAAGTGGACAAGGGAACGTCCAAAACAGTATTGGAACACAGCCTGACACTCATTATGCGCCCCCAAAAACGAGGCAATACAGCACCACAGACGGAACACACCCACAATCGCACCGCAAACAGGTGCGCCAAATCCCCAATCACCCCACTCCGCCGGATCCATCTACTAAAGGACCCAAAGCACACATTCTGGCTTCATACGCACAAAAGTACAAAAGAATCCTCTTAAACAAAACAAAACAAAAAAATCTAAATAAAAGACATGGCATTTACAGACATCCCAGTAATAAACTCTGTGCAGACTTCAAATGGATCACACTCAAAAATATCAATCTGACTTTTTTTTTTTTAACCTTTTTTTTTTCTTAAGTGCAAATCTTCAAGTTTCTCAATGTTATAGCATCATATGAAGAAAATATACATCCGACAGTGTTTGTCTTTCAAGAGCGTATGTTCTCGCCCTCCTACTTATCGCGGAACTGGTAAGCGTTCACATGCGTGCACACGCTCATATACAAATAATATACTTAACCACTTGTTCACATGTTGTGTAAATAAAGACGTTAGACAAAAACCTCCATTTCAAATATTGAAACTCCGGTAATAAAGTGCAATAGCTTATTTAAGGTGCTTATAAAAGAGGTGAGTTATCTGCTTACTCCACCCCTTCACCTCACACGAGGGTGAGAGACAAAGAAAGAGAAGAAAGACAGAGTGAGACAACAGAGAGGCAGTTAGATAGAGACTGAGTGAGAAACAGAGAAAGAGAGACAGAAAGAGAGACAGAGAGAGAGAGACAGAAAGAGAGATAGACGAAGAGTGAGAGAAAGAGAGAGAGAAACAGAGAAAGAGAGACAGGAATAAGACATAGAGAAAGAAAGAAAGGAAGAAAGAGAGAGAGAGAGCAGTGCACATTCATCTGCTAATTTGCTCCAGGTTAAGGCCTCTGGTAGACTCAAGTATTGATCAGATGGATCAGTAATCCTCCACCGTCTCCATCTCACCCAGCATCATGCGCTCGTTCAGACCCGAAAATGAGTAACCTGAGAGAAAAAAAAAAAAAAATCAGATTAGAAACAGTCGCTTTTGCTTACATGCTCAGTGATTAACATTTGCACATCATAGCAAAAAGGTCCAGGGTTCAGTTTCTGGACTGGTGGGGGTATTTCGGTGTGGAGGTATGCGTGTTCTCCCCAGACAATGTTAGCAAATCTGAAAATATGAGCCGCCTCTGGAACAGGGCCAAAGCGGAGGAGCTGAAAGGAAAGTGTGCATGTGTGTGTGTGTGTGTAACTCACTGAGGATGCTAGGATCTGAGGGAAGCATCATGCTGGGTTTTTTCTTCATCTTAGCGACTTGGCTGTCGTACATACTGCCACTTTTATTAGAGTGAGACTGAAACATGGACTGGAAATAAACAGAATAAACATTTCTTACATTAAAACTGAAAACACATCAGTTTCATTCCAAACCAATACTTCAGGAGCCGGTGCAGTACAATTAGATCATTGTATTTGGGCAACAATGTAACATTATTGTTTCTTATATCATTTTGTGATCAATTTTAGTTAATTTCTTAATAATTTATTTAAATATTTTATAAAATAACCCAGTACTCATCTGATTGGTTTAGTACACATCCTGGTGTTTAGTTCTGAGTACAAAGTGTGCTCTTATTAAACAAAAGAAGTTCAGATATATTTACTCACTCACCTGTAATGGAAAGTTCATGTTCAACCCTGCAATCTCCTTACACAGCTGTACAGAGAGAACCAAAATTAAATATAAAAACTTAAAGTCTCTCTGACACACACAGACATAGACACACATACCTGCTGTTGCTGTCTCTGCTGGTTGGCTTTTTGTTTGGCACGACGTTCTAGAAACTGCTTGGCGAACTCTTTGGCTTCGACAGTGTCACCCAGGTATGAGCGGATGAAGTCGTGAACATCGTAAGGCGACTCCACCTCCTTCAGATATGCCACTATAGTGGCCACTGAGGACACAACAGTCAAACCACAAAATGTATAAAAACTCATAAGCAAACAGTTGAAATCAAATTGTAGAGTCATTCTTTAAAATGCGAGCCCTTATTTAAAAATGCCTTTAAACACGTCTGATAAAAAGATCTCAGGTTTCTACCTGTTTTGTACCAAGTTACGGAAAAAAAGCTACAAGAAAACAGGTGGGAATTAGAAGTACAGTGCAAAAACTGTGCTATAAAGCATAAAAAACTGTTTTCTTTGGTTATTTATTATATTACACTACCTACAAATATCCCAACTTAATTGGTGGGGGGATGGCACAGTGGCTTAGTGGTTGGCACATTAACCTCTCAGCACTAGGGATTCCCGATTCGAATCCCAACCTGGTTGGAGTTTCCATGTTCTCCCCGTGTCCACGTGGGTTTCCTCCGGGTTCTCCGGTTTCTTCCCACAGTCCAAAAACATGGAACAGGTCAATTGAGTTCTCCAAATTGCCCCATATAGAGTGTGTATACGTGCATGTCTGTGTGAGTGAGTGAGTGTGTGCCCAGCGATAGATTGGCGCCCTGTCCTGGGTGTATCTGCCCAGCGCCTGAGACGTTCTCCCCTGGATGGGCATGGGGAACCGCACCGCGAACCTAATACAGGATAAAGCGTAAGATAATGGATGGATACTAATACTAATCGCTGGGGTCAGAGCACAGGGCCCCCTTCAGTAAATCCAGATCCCCTGAAGGTTTCTACCCAAAAGTATCAGTATAGTCTTATTTTCCACTGTCACCTTGGCTTTTTCATTGGAGGTTGAGGCCCTTTAGAATTTTGTAAAGCTACTCTAAGACAATGCACCACAGTAAAAAAGGCTAAATAGAGAAATAAACCTTAAAGCATGTGATAGGCTGTGTTTAAAAACAGCACTGGCGTCTGTCATTTCAGATGTAAACTGTGAGCCTACGATACCTTAAGGATGCAAAATAAAGGTTTTGTGAGGAAACCAAAAAAAGTGTGTTACCATCCAATGAGGAGGAGGAGTTGTTGGCAGAGCTGTTAAGCACGTGCAGCATTTGCTCGCACCACGTGGTGAATCCATCCTGCTGAGGCTTCATTCCCTGTAGCAGCTTCAGCAGACGGTCCTCTTCCTCAGTGCGCTTGCGCCGGTTCAGTATGTACTGCTCACTAACGAAAAACATCAGGTCATATTGAACACTCAGAGCATTCACAGCAGGGTGTTAATATAAATCTGTGTGGTGTGTGTGTACCTGAGGGAGGGGCTACTATGACTGGTCTTCATGCCTATGTTGCGATGGTTGGTCTGGTTTTTTACCGCCTCATCCCAAATGCCCATATTGCTGGTGCTGGCACTGCCTATCTTACCCTCCATGCCGGTCCACATGCCAATAGAGCCATCACTCCACTGTCCCATTGCCATCTACACAAAAACAATCCCATTAACGACACAATTCAATCAATGTGTACAAACAGCAGAAAGTAAACAGACATAATTTCTTATAGCAGCTTGAAAGCCTTTAAGATTTATTTGGGTCCTACAATTAAAAGCTTCACATGCTGTGGCATCTATGTTAGGGCTGTCCTTATACATTTGGCAGCAGTACAATATTTTTATGTTAAATCAGCAGTTGTTAAGCTCTGACCCTCTGTTGCTGCTGAGCTCGTTGCTGCTGCTGCTGCTTGTGCAGTCTCTCAGGCTCCAGGTCCAGCAGACTCAGGTTCTTTCCCTGAGATTTACCCAGAGACAGAGCCCCAGTCTGGGCTGAGCTCCAGCCTGAGCTCCCCTGAACTGCCTGTGCCTGCTGGCTCTGCTGAAGCAGCTTCATTAAGAGCTCCTGCTGACGAACCTGGAGGGCACACACACACACACACAAACACACTTAGGCACAACCACCCCATGAAGAGAAACACAAAACAGATACACACAGACAGAACAATTATTTAAAATAACAAAAGCCACTAACCTGCTCACGTTTGCGCCTATACAGCTCTTCCTCCTCTCTCCTCTTCTGCTCCTCCTGCAGCCTCCTCTTTTCTTCGCGTCGCTTTCGCTCCTCATCCTCCCTCTTCATCCTGAGTTCAGCTTCTCGCCTCTCCTGGAGCTAAATACAAACACAGCTGTGTAAGCGCAGCTGTATGGTCCAGAGAGCAGAGAACGAAGAACCTCAACCACACTCACTTTCTGCAGCTGCTCCAGAGTTAGACCCTGAGGTGAATTGTTCACGGTTAAGTCCCACAGACTGACCTCAGCACCTGGAGGAGGAGATTTAGAGAAATTAGGGAGCTCGATTTGGATTTACTCCTCCTTTAAATCTGTTCATGGGATAAACTAAATGTTTCGAAGAATGACCTGGAGCCTGTGAGGATGAGGTATGCATGTCCCATGCTTCTGGCACTGAGCGGTTCATGGCAGCTCCTATTCCTGACTCACCACACCTGAAAGATACAGTGGTCAGAAGACGGAGCACCTTTGTGAGAGTCAGGGTGATGAAGGGATGGAGAAGTTACCTGTATCGCACATGGAT
The DNA here is from genome assembly GCA_019802435.1 of Corydoras maculifer. NCBI lineage: Eukaryota > Metazoa > Chordata > Actinopteri > Siluriformes > Callichthyidae > Corydoras > Corydoras maculifer. The sequence goes on from JAFMOD010000147.1 coordinate 347,760, forward strand.
CTGCTGGTAAAGAGCCTGTTCCAGCTGTTTCTTTAACAACTCCTGGTCCATGTTGCCCTACAAAAACCATTTTGATCTTCAAACCAGACCTTATGCAACTGTACATTGTGACCAGCGATATTATAAAAACATATTTAAAAATAAAAAGGCATGGTGATGTTCCTAGTACATTATGGTAATTTCTTTAAATAGAAGAATTATACCAGCAGAGGGGGAGGTGAGGGACCGGGGGAGAAGGGCACACGTCCCCACATCTTAATGACGTCGCCAAGAGGTTGAAATCCCTCATCGCATCCACGTTTCACCAGCAGGGTCATAGTGAAGTACCCAGCCTGGAACCATTCGCACATCTCCACTGGAGTGAACGGACCTGAAGGAGAGGGTTTGAATGTTGAATGAAGATGGCGGAAGGCGGAGACATTGAAAAGGAGAACACCATTAACTCACCCTGGATCTCTCCTTGAGGGTCTTTGTAGAACCACTTCATGGCAGACTCGTGATTCAGTGGCAGGGCGCTGGCCGAGTGCGACAGCACGTGTGAGGTCGAGTGGGAGTGTGTGTGCGAGTGTGCCGCCGGGTGAGAGTGGGCATGAGCTGCAGCTGAAATACCATCCTGAAGTGCCTGAGTGAAACGCTCCTCCTCCAAAGACGTGTCCTGCAGAGAGGCCACCATCTTCTCCGCCTCCTGCAGCACAGCAAGATTACCTTTACTCACATCATCATCAAGTTTATAAAAGCAGCAAACACAGTATATACACAGTGACACCCACCTGCTGGATGTGCTTCATCCCATCCTCCTCTTCAGCATCCCCCCCGGGTGGCGGCAACTCAGAGACAGGTGAGGATGCTATGGCAGGAGATGAAGCTGGATTGAGAGTTACACCCCCTACTGGAGCAGTGTCTAAAAAACAAGTCAGGTTTAGAGTTACAGGTTTGTTTTTACTTGAATATAAAAATTGTGGTATATTATTAAAACAAGAACCTTCAGTCGGCTGGAGCCCAAGCTTTGCTAAAGGTGTGATGATGGACAGAAGAGCTCCTTGATCTAAGGGATGTGCAGAGGGAGAGCTGATCTCTCCTCCATCAGAAGCGCCAGGACCTTTATTCTCCTCTGCTAAAAAAAAATAAATAAATCAGACAGAATGAATAAACGCTGCATTTGTTTTATCAACACACCCACATCGAAAACGCATTCCTACACTAATATGAATATTACCTTTCTCAGCAGCACCATGTTCCTCCTGCTCCAGTTCCTCTTCCTCTAAAGCCTCAAACTCTAGCTCCTGGTCCTCAAGAATGGTATTTTTCGAAGTTTTCTGTGGTTAAATCAAATATGGCTTAGAAATGACTTTTTTACCGAATTAACGTGTGAACTTGGTTTCTATTCAGAAAGTTCTGTGTCACCAACAACTACTGAATCTTTAAACTGAACTGCTTATTTTTTTTTTATAAATCATAATATTGCAAAAGGCCTTGTTTCATTAATGCCCTGGAGAGCTTTAGTTTATGATCATAAAGAAGTCATCGAACCGAAGAACATCCATCCATTATCTTCCACTTTATCCTCTATTAGGGTTGCGGGGCGGGGTTCCCCATGCCCATCCAGGGGAGAACGTTTCGGACGCTGGACAGACACACCCAGGACAGGGCACCAATCCATCGCTGGGCACATTCACTCACTCAGACACACTCTATATGGGGCAATTTGGAGAACGAAATTGACTTGATCCATGTTTTTGGACTGTGGGAGGAAACCGGAAAACCCGAATGAAACCCACACGGACACAGGGAGAACATGGAAACTCCACCCAGATGGGGACTCGAACCGGGAATCCCTATTCCTGAGAGGAGAACATGCTAACCACTGAGCCCACCGAGGAACATAATAAAAAAAAAAGTTAGAACGGCTACCGCTCACCTTAACACACATGAAGGCACCGGATGAATCGAAGGTGCCCATCTCTCCTTCCTCCATATCAGTACACCACTCTGGCAGCCCATCTCGATCCTCCTCTCCACCCTCACTTCCCGACCTCCTCCGGGTGGCTTCTCCGTCCCGGAAATCAAAATCGAACTTCCTGCGTCGCCCCTCAGTGCTCGTGTGATCTCGCCAGCCGGCTGAGCGTGGACCTCCATCTGCAAAGTGAAAGCGTCTCTCAGACTATATTTGGATAAAAGCACAAAGAATTTGATACAGTGAGGAGCAGACGTACCATCACGGCGTGTGCCGGCGACCCTCCAGCTCCCACCAGGTTCCCCTCCATCCTCCTCTTCCTGCTCTTCACGGAGCGTGCGCCAGTTATCGCTGTCAGAACGGTTATAGTCCTTCCTTCCGGTCCCGCCTTCCTCGAATCCGCCACGCCCCGCCTCCCTCCTGAGAGGCTTTTCGAACCGCCGCTCACCTCTGAAAGCCATGTTACTCATTCATTTCTGAAACGCACTTGTGTCGAATTGACAGATGAAGCTGAGCCAAACCTGTCATCCCAGCTCTGGCTGCGGTGCATCTCCCTGCTCCGTCCGAACCCCACCTCCTCATCCCCTCCTCTTTGGTAGAACCCTCCCTCTCCTTTTCCTCTTCCTATAAAGACAATGCGGAACCATGAGCAGATCACACACACATCTGTTTGACTGTGTCTCTTCTTCAAAACTTACCACGCCCTCCTCTAGTGCTCCCTCTTCCCCGTGACACTCCCACCGGGGCGGCGCCGCTTCCCTTACCCATGAGCCGCAGCACAGCCACGCTGTTTACTGACAATGAAAAGTTCCTCTGTGAAGTAAAGAGAACCATTTTTACTACTGATGGCCATTTTCTCTATAATTAAAAACTTGTCTTTTAGAAGTACCAGAGTTCCTAAACTCACCTGTTCCTCCTCAGTAAGAGACAGTAAAGCCAGGGGCTCCTGTGGCTCATCCAGCAGGATGGAAGCAAATTCTTTATCCTGCATTTCTTCTGGAACCTACATACATACACACAAAATTTAGCAGCAGAAGCTGTGCGAGGTCCTCACAGAGCATCCTGGTCAGGGTTACTGCTCACCTTGTTATCTTTGATATAAAGTGCTAACATCTCCTCGCGGCCGTATCGGTACTCAGCCAGCTTGGACTTTGGCATTGCTGGGGAAGGAGGAGGAGATGTGATGCTTCCTCCTCTGGATAGTGCACGGAGCCTGGTGAAAAACAAACAACCTCTTCTAGAACTTGAAAAGGATGAGTAGAAATCCAGATAATAAAGCAATAAACCAATGATTTGAGATTGGACAAAATGACAAATTCAGCTTTTGAGATATATAAATATTACTGGCTTATTTACTCTTTAATCACTTATCAATATGTCAAATTGATTAAGGATTACTTTACAGTGTAAACATTTAGAATGCTGAGGTTCATCTCAGCCGATGAGAAATAACATCACAACAGACTAATTCCAAACTGAATCACTTCAGGAAACATCTGCTTCCTTATAAGAGACAAAGGAAGTGAAGAACAGACTGCACATACAAGACACTCAGACAGACGGACAAGAGGATTACCATTCTGGACCAAAGTTAAGAGTTTCAGCAGTCATGTTCTCTGCGTCCTCACGGCTCAGAGGGTCTACAGAACATCAAACAAATTTGAACATGAACTGGTGCAGGATTAAAATGAAAAACAAACCATTAAAAACAGAAGAGAACAAAAACAAATCAACATGTCGGGTCTGACAGCTTCTTCCGCCATGAAGAAGTTCCTGCTGTCTTAAAGGTTAAGGCTCTGTGATCAGTCTCTGTAAGGCTCTGTGAAGGCTCTGTCTCTGTTAAGGCTCTGTGATCTTACCTCGTCCAGTAGCTCGGACAGAAAAAAAAGCAGAGGGTGCTGCGTTGCTACAAGATGCTGTTGGGATTTGTAGTTTTTTGGAGGTGTGCCACTTTTCAGAGTTTGGGATTAATGAACAAATAGCTGCCACATTTAGTCCGAGAAAAGTTAACAATAATCAAAGAGCCTCACAAAGCGCACACCTCCAGCGCCACTTAAAAAAATGATTATCTGGAGAAAGCCACGATAGCGGACAGCGGGGAAAAAGAGACAGTGTGGGGCACAGTCAACGTCCACTGGAGTCTCTGTGGTTCCTTCACATTAAATGTTCCGTGACCTGCAGCTGAACACAAAAAGCATAGACAACCATCACCTTTATGAAAAAGAAACCCAAAAAATAAAAAAATAAATAAAGGCATGCGCTGTGTAAATTTGGTTTATTTAGCCACTTTGCCGAATCAATTGTACTACACTCACTGGCCACTTTATTAGTTCCACTTATCAGATATGATCAGCAGAGAACAGAGTAAACTGAATATTCAGGGAAACAAATGGTCTACAGACTGTAAAGAACTACAAAGTCCATCTACAGTGTAACTAATACAATAAACAGTGAGTGTGTAAACAATGAGCCATCTTAAAAAGTGATTCCTTATTATATCCCTTCTTAACTCTTGCTTTAAGCACAATGTAAGACATACTAAAAAAGCCTTTTCCAAACTGTTGGCAAAAAGTAAACAAACTACACGGTGAAGCTTACAATTTTTTAAATAAGGGCCATATATGGTTTAATAGTATAAATAAGCACCATGTAAGGTTTAATAGTTCGCGGGCTATCTACACACTTTCGACCAAAGACGACCTGTTGACATTACAGAGTGTGATGCCATTGCCACCATCACCCTGCAGCAGGCGCTCTCCAAAATCTAACTCGTGGATCGAAGCGAGGCCTCCCGCCCCTGGAACCTCTTTGCAGCGATATACTCCATTTTACCACTTGTTAAGAAACCTGCTTATAACGCGACATCACGAACCTATAATATATTATCTACCGTATGCAGCGAAACGAATACATGCAACGATTTCTTACCTTTTTAATTTGCAAAAAGCGCAAACCAGGGCTGCTAGCCAGCAGCGTTAGCATCTAGCGTTAGCATCCAGCTACTCAGGAGGAGGAAAAGTTCACTCTTTCTCTTCGGATTCGCGCCGTTCGCACGAACGCGCGCTGCACGAATGCCAGCCGCGACTCTGCGGAATCTGCACTTTTACACCTCTTTGCTGTGTGAGCGCAATAACTGAGCGTACGTTCCAATTCTGGCTAAATTCGCAGCTCGCCGTTGTTTCTCCAGTCTTGTTTGTGTTTTACAAAAATGGCTGGTCGCGCTGAATCACGTGATCCCATTGTCCAATCAGCGAAGACCTTTAGCCGACAACCTCTAAATTCCAAATGGCCTGCTTGCTGACTACCTTAGTGCACTAAATAGTTCACAAAGGAACGTCCTCGGCGCTTGTATTAGTGGACTTCGTGTGCATGTGGAGTTATTTCGGATACGGTACATTAGCGACGACGCGGCGTAGTCCAAATTTAATTAGTTTACATTTTTGTGAGGAACATGTTAAATAGGGCGGCACGGTGGCTTAGTGGTTAGCACAGTCGCCTCTCAGCGCTAGGGATCCCCGGTTCGAATCCCCATCTGGGTGGAGTTTCCATGTTCTCCCCGTGTCTGCGTGGGTTTCCTCCGGTTTCTTCCCACAGTCCAAAAACATGGATCAAGTTAATTGAATTCTCAAAATTGCCCAATTTAGAGTGTGTATGTGTGATGAGTGTGTGCCCAGCAATGGATTGGCGCCCTGTCCTGGGTCTATTTGCCCAGCGCCCGAGACGCTCTCCCCTGGATGGGCATGGGGAACCCCACCGCGACCCTAATAGAGGATAAGCGAAAGATAATGAATGAACATGTTAAATAGTAAATGGTGCATTCAAACACTTAAAACTAAACGAGACAAAGCTGTTGATGTTGTTAAACAAAAACTTGACTAAAGAAAGACTGAAGAAACATCGTTAAAATAAGTCCATAACTTATCTACGATCTAACTCACCACTAGATGGAGATACTGTCACATTTACTCACCCCTCAGGACAGCTTTGGTCAAGGGTACATGTAGAAAGTCTTGCAGACTCTAAAAGCATATAGGTTTGTGTTGTATTAGACCCCATATATAGACAAAAGTCTCTCAGCACTAGGGATTCCCGTTTCGAATCCCTATCTGAGTGGAGTTTTCATGTTCTCCCCGTTTCCGTGTGGGTTTCCTCCCACAGTCCAAAAACATGGATCAGGTCAATTGGGTTCTCCAAATTGCCCCATATAGAGTGTGTCTATGTGAATGAGTGTGTGCCCAGCGATAGATTGGCGCCCTGTCCTGGGTGTATCTGTCCAGCGCCTGAAACGTTCTCCCCTGGATGGGCATGGGGAACCGCCCCGTGACCCTGATAGAGGATAAGGCAGAAAATAATGGATGGATATAGGCAAAAGTATATGGACATCTCAGCATCAAGCCTGTGAGAGCTATATGGATGTCACTCTTTCCAACCACTGCCTTTTATATAAAGCAGCCACTGTGTGGAACAAAAACTCGGGAGTTTCATGTTTCTTCAATAATGTATTTTAATGTTTTCATCAGTTCATATACACAACATACAGTGTGTAATAGCCTTTATATGAAATAGAAATATGAACGCTGTCCCCCTCGAAGCCGATACTTTCCTCATCTCGAGCTGTTGGGATAAAATAAAAAGCAACAGGTGCAAGTCTATATTTTAATGACCCAGCATTCATATTGGAGCAGTAGTATTAGGTACATATCATATAATATATATTAATATTCCTCTCCTCACTTTGTACTCCACACTCACACCAGCGGCAGATGAGGGGGTTTGTCACCATGAGCTCGGGTGACCATGTGCTTCGGGTGTCTGCCTGCTGATGCCATCTTTAGTCATTACAAAAATATGGACTGGTTCATTTGTCTGTAATACAATACGCAGATTAAAGTCTTTACAAACTGCGGAACAGCATCTGATCAAGGGAGCCTATCCCATCAAATCCAGGCCTAAATACTGAGAAAAGATAAAACGATCTGGCTGAGAAATGATGCAGCTCCTTACATTATGGGATGTATGGTGATGTTAAGGTCACACAGCATTGTTATTAAAATATAATAAATCTATTATTTCAACCCAATTCAGGAGGAGGCAGGTCATCATGGCATCCTTTCTGATATAATACAAAGCATTGTGACATCTTACTTACATTATATTTGTATGACAATACTCTTCTGATGTCAAAAGCCTCTACAACAATACAATATCAGAAATAACATTACATTAAACTCAGGGTTATTGGTTAGCCTGTTTGTTTGAGAACTATATATGTATATACGTTTTCTAAGGTTCAAGTGAACTTAAGTGTGACAACTTTTGATAATGTCTTAAGCATCCAAACACAGAGTGTAAAGTTGTAGGATCTAATCCTAAAATTCGGAAGAGAGCAACAGAGAGAAACCATGGGGTGTAAAGTTTAAACATTTGATTGGACCCTCACATTTACATTGTACTTACTAAAGAGCACACAGAAAGCTTTAAACGTACAGAATTTCCAAAGGTTAAAGGACCAGATTTGGGAAATGGGGTGCTGTATGCACAGCAGCACCTCCTGGTGGATGTAGAGGAGTTGCACGTCCACTTGTAGTTCTCATTCTGGTGTTTAGTAAAAAGATTAAAACATTTTGTGAACTCACCTTCTTAGCTCTGGTTTAATCCCATGAACAAAACATGTTATTACATTATTTTAGAGATAGATGACCCCTAGTTATAAGTAAATGCATAAATGAGTGTTAAACCGTGAATGGTGTTTCCTGACCTTTCCCCCAATGAGCGCCAGAATCCCCCCCACCCTGATTAGGACAAAATGTTAACAAAATTAACAAATACGGTTTTTGCTGCTGTCTTTCTCTGCATTTGATATAAAAATAGATGCTGTTATTTACATTTAATAAAGTAGGCAATGTATCTTTATGATGTCATAAGGTGAATTAGACCTCAATAAACATAATGCTCTCAGGTAACACATGCTTTATCTACAAGATGGCTACCTTTCACCAGGATTTCTTGAAGCCATTTGCTGTTAAAAAGGCCACAATCCCGTCCTCCAAACTGTATCAGTTCAGTTCCTGACCACACAAGACTACTTGTGTGTAGGATGTAACTATAGATGAGTACAGAACCGGCAAGATAACCTGCTTCCCTTTCTGCTTTTCAATAGTGAGACTTTAGTGCCACTTCAGGTTTTTTTTTAGCTGCTAAAACATGCAGAATTTGAGATAATTATGTGTCCAAAGCTGGCAACAGTTTGGGAAGGTGCTTTAAAATGACTATGACTGTGCACCTGGAGAAGTGACCCCAGTTACCTACACATAATTCTGGCCAAATTTTCTAGGAACACCAACGCCAAAAGTGATGTGTATTTAGTTGTTCCTTTCGCAATCGGACCTGCGGTAGTGTCCACGCTAACAATGACGTGTGCCAGAATCACAATACACCCAATAACAGTATTAACAATCAGATTCAGCCTTGTAAACCAGAAACGAAGAATGCAACCAAAACTCTGGGTAACATCAACCACAACTTGCACCTGTCCTCAGGAAAGAGTCCACCTGTCTGCTCATCTGACAAACCAAACGACAAAACAGAATATTTACAAAGAACGTGTTATCTCTTACAACTCGAAAATAATGTACAGTTCGTGTTTGTTTTGTGTTTTTGTTCCTAGATTTCTTCGAGATCGTTGTGTTTATCCGTCCGCTGAGCGACTTCCTGTAAACAAGATGGAAACAGAACGACGATGAGAAAGTGAGTTGGATGTTAACGTGAGTTTGACGAGTCGTCCACAGTGGGGTTGTCTTGCCTGGGTTACTTCTCACCCGTTCCACCGAGCTGTGAGCCACTAGTGGTCTCCGGTTGTTGAGTCTGGCTCAGTCAGAATTCCACTACCGTGTGGTACCTCCGCCTAAAACAATCGCAGAAGGTGGAGGAAGGGGGCGAGACTGAGAGGTTTAGTCGAGAGACAAAAAAAAGACAGAAGAGATCCGATTCCTCCGTGTGAGGATGGGGAATTTAGCAGGAGCATTATGTGGTAAATATAAGGGAATTTACAGTGTAAACAGAAGTGACATTTAATGGAAAGATGCAGAAGGCTTGTGATTCGGTGCCCAAAGGAAAAAAAAGAACGACTGTATACGTCCAAATCAGCTTCCTCTCTCCTGATAGGCTTAAGTCTCTACAGATCAAAATAATTTCGAAAACAAAGTGCACAAACAAGAGCAGACCTAAAAAATGAGGGCAAGAGGAAAACAAAGTAGCCATAACAAAACAAGCTGAGAGATCATCTCTTGCGTGAGATTCTTTGTCCGTTAATAAAATAAATCATGCATTTTTCAGAGAGAAAACAATAGATAAACTTCATTCTGTACTCAAACTTTGATATATAAACTCTTCTCATATTTGAAATCCTCCTTTCAGACCAGGCAACGGTGAAAGAGCAAAAAGAAATGGAAAGCAGCCAAAGATATAGAGAATGGGGAGGGACAAGAGAAGCAAACAAAGTTTTGGCACTTTATCAGTGACTTCTTTACTTCTTTCGGTTCTGGAGCGCCAATCCATTTCCGAGTCGACTCGGCATCTGTTCCGACGATAATCACAGTACTTGGCACGGAAATGCTGGTTAAAACAAAATATCCCAATCTTTTTTTTTTTTGTCAGCAGAAGGTTCTAGATAGTGAGTTTGTTTTTTGTACATATAGATTTATAAAAATTGTTGTTTATAGGCAAAAAGTTGTGTGGCAGGTTGCAGGAGACAGACAAAAAAGAGGTAAGAAAGGCAAAAAGCAAGCATGAAAAAAAGATCTTGGAGTAGGACACAGGTTGTAGAGAGGAGGTTGTGCCACGGTAACCAGTCGTTCCATAAATTCTCAAGCTAAAACTGGTTCTTTTCCACGATTTAGAGATACAGCATGAAAAGAAGAAAATAATCAGGCCTAGTATAATAAAACAAACATGTCTGTGACGGTCCTCCAGGTTAACGCACTAGTTTGACTCCTCCTACTAGGCCAAGGGTGTCCAAATCCAGTCCTCAAGGTGCCAGAGTCCTGGATAATTTGGTGACATTCCTGCCGTGGATCCCCACTGATACCCTGCAAGGTCAGAGTTCATTCCGCTACTGGAATTACATTCAGTTGAACTCGACTGGCAGCAGAAATCTGCAGCAATGTCGTGATTCAGTGATGCAACTGCCCTCTTTTCGTTTTTATTGTTTACACTTGCAGTTTACAACCATTTGTAAACTTAAGCAAGTGATATAAAATAATTAAAGACGTTCTAAGAGGTAGAACCTGAACTGGTACCCCTGAAATAGCTAAATTTCTAGCTGCAGCCAAACTGTAGTTTTTTTTTCTGACGAAATTAGTAGGTATTTTCATGCAGGGAAATCAACAAACTTCTGGACACCTGTCTGGACACCCAGGACTGAAGATGGTATCAATATACTGTTGTTAATAAGTTTCTCTGCAAAAGCCCCAGTCTTTTAGTCGGCAAGCTACTATACGCGGGTGGTCGAGTGCTGATGAGGCAGTGCATTGTTGGTGTGCGCAGAACTAGAGCTAGAACCAGGAGCTGGTCCTGGGTTGGGGGTGTGCCCAGGAGCAGGGGGATAGGTATTGAAGGCATGCATGGCACTGATGGTGCTGGGCATCATGAGCGGAACATCATCAGGTGCCCTCCTCAGCGCTAACGTGTAATCCGGTGGGCATCGGAGCGGCTCTAGGTCCAGCTCAGCCCTCTGCTGCTTCATTCTCAATGACATCAACTCCTCCTCCAGATCATTCCCAACTGCGATAGCTGTCGAGGGAATGGGGGCGCCAGCAGTGCCACGCTGGGGTGAAAGCCGTCTATGGCGACGCCGCTGTTGCAGCAGCATCATCTCATGACGCTTGTCACGCTTGTAGTAGAGAGCCGCAAACGCAAGCACGTTGAGGAAGAGCAACGATGCACCAACTGCCACGGTCACACTCAGCTCAGTGGAGTAATCCCGTGCCGCCTCAGGAAAGGGGGACAACCGTGGGCGCTCCGAACCTTCAGGGTCGATATCAGTGTCCGGAGGGTATGTAGAGGAAATGGAAGGTTGTCGGGTGCCAACGTTTGGATTCAACACTGTAGACTTCCTCCCGGGTTTGTGAGGAATGCCAGCAGGGGGTGGTAAGCGGGTGCCACCACCAGAGGAGCTGTGAATATGAATGAGCATAGTAAAAATCTTTTATAATGCCAAGTAACACGTTCATTCAACATTCTGCACCACTCACCCAACGATTTCCCCATGCATCTGGTGCAAGTGTGGTACCAACTCAAGCCAGAAGGCCACCTTGTTGGCACGGTAGTTGTCTCGCACACGTGGTTTCAGGCCAATATGAAGATACTGCTTATCTTTTGAGCTGAATTTGGTCCATACCACCTCTTCAAACCGATTGGGCTTAGTATGGATGAACTTGGTGTCCTGAGGAACAGGGACATTTGGATCTCTAAAAGGACAGACAACAAAAAGGGAGAATAAATAAACAGGAATTGGAAATTTTACTTAAATAGGAGACTTCATTCATTCATTTATTATCTCCCGCTTTATCCCCTATTAGGGTCGCAGTGGGGTTCCCCATGCCCATCCAGGGGAGAACGTCTCGGGCGCTGGGCAGATAGACCCAGGACAGGGCGCCAATCCATCGCTGGGCACACACTCACTCACTCAAACACACTCTATAGGGGGCAATTTTGGAGAACTCAATTAACTTGATCCATGTTTTTTTGGACTGTGGGAGGAAACCAGAGAACACGGAGGAAACCCACGCGGACACGGGGAGAACATGGAAACTCCACCCAGATGGGGATTCGAACCGGGAATCCCTAGCGCTGAGAGGCGAACGTGCTAACCACTATGCCACCGTGCCAGGAGACTTCATATCCCACATAATTCTTCTACAACAGGTATTCTGTATGTATGCAAATACACAAACCAATAATCTGCCCTCCACTGGTACCATTTTACATTTTCCTCCTGTCTTATTTCTGTTTCAGTGCCTGGGTCAATCCTCCGACACTAGGATTTAAGATCATGCCTCAGCTTTTAGTCAGAACATATTTCAGATGCTTATATATTGCCTCTTAACTGAATGTGGTGTAAATACATGTAAAGTAAATGGCAAGACGTAAATGGACAGGACATCATAAAACAAAACTGTGTCAGCGGTATTCAAGTGACTTGTTCAACTGAGGTGATAATTCTTCCTGATGTTAATCATGCCTACAAATCACAAGTCTTTTTAATATAAAGGACAAGCTGACTGCATGTATGATGGCATACATTTCACAACTGAACAATGGGATTCTCCGAGCTGAAAATGTTTCTGATGGACAGCAAAGATACGATAAAAGTAAAGCATTTGTGTTTTAACTCTTTCTGAGCTTCTTGTTTTGTTCTTGTTTTGCTCTCAGACACACATTCAGCATTTCAGACTTCAATTCATCAATGTCATTAACTGACCCAGTTTTGGCAAAGTTGGTCCAGTAGGTCATGACAACAGCACTGAGCATCACATCATTTTTGGAAAAGTTGCATGGAAAGAGGTCAGTGGCTCCCACCATGGGAACTCCGAACACATAGGGAATCTCATCTCCATGCGCCGCATCCGCCCATTCGGGCCGTCCCTCCATTTGGCAGTGATGGTGGAAGGTGTAAAAGTAAACCGGCGACTGGAACTCGGCGTGCAACTTGGCCGTGGCCACCGCCGGCGCAACCCACTGGTGATCTGTGAACAGTGCGAGTAGAGTTTTCCTCCGCATGTCGCCGTTATCTCGATCCGCCCAGTCAGTGTACATGAACTTTATGGTCTCCCGGAGGATATCTTTACCTTGAAAGAACAGAGTCACAGAAAAAGGGAAGGGAGGTAGAGGATGGAAACAAAAAACAAAAAAAACAAAAAGAACTAACTGAGATTTAAGTTTCAGGGAAATGCTTCAGTTTCAGCAGATGATTTAAGCCTGATCATGTAACTCTGTGTGATTGTGAGGGTCACACACCATCTGGGTATCCATACAGATTATCCACAAAATTAGAAATGGTGTAGTCAAAGGTGGCAGCGGAGATGCCGTCCTCTCCTTCGCTGTCGTCCACAAACTTTAGCCCCTCTCCCTGATTCACCCCTAACAAGATGTCGTAATTCAGGAACTCCCCCTGTTCACAACAAGCACACAAGTTCACCAAAAATGGTACTTCCTGTAGGTACTTAAAGGAAACTAAACATGATATAACAATAATATAATATATATATATAATAATATATTGTTGTATAACAACAAAATATCCTAAAAATATAGATTTTACAAATCTATATGGTTAGATACTAAATGTTCTGGAGTAAAACTTGGCCCCAGACCTGTTGCATTAGTATTTCAGGGTCGTCAGGAACCACGTCTCCGTCCACCACAGGTCCGAAGGCGACGTGGTAGCGTGCGGGTTGGATGTCCTGATCCACCAGCTCTCGGAAACTCTTTCTTCTAAGACAGTTCACCATATCGGCGGAGTTCCCAGAGCTGCAGCCCACTTTCTTGGCGAGGAACTTTGTGTATACAGGCGGCTGGTAGTTCACCGACCAGCTGGAAATGGCCGAGCCGCTCTGGGCTATGGCTCTCTGGAACAGACCTGAAAGGAAGTGCTATTAGACCTGCTTGTTTCTTATTTTAATACAATGGATAATAAAACTGGGAGACATGGTGGCTTAGTGGTTAGCACGTGCGCCTCCCAGTGCTAGGGATTCCCGGTTCAAATCCCCATCTGGGTGGAGTTTCCATGTTTTCCCCGTGTCCGCGTGGGTTTCCTCCGGTTTCTCCGGTTCCCTCCCACAGTCCAAAAACATGGATCAAGGCAATTGAATTCTCCAAATTGCCCCGTATAGAGTGTATCTTTGTGAGTGAGTGTGTGCCCAGCGATAGATTGGCGCCCTGCCCTGGGTGTATCTGCCCAGCTACTGAGACGTTCTCCCCTGGATGGCCAATGGGAAACCCCCTCCGTGAACCTAATAGAGGATAAAGCGGAAGATAATGGATTGATAATAAAACTGTATCCCAAATATCAGACACATAGACACCTGAGAGTAACTCTGGGACAACAACTCGAGCAGATCGGACACTTTGTCACTGGTCCACTGTAGCAAAGTGGGATTATGACAAAATCTTAACTATAATAACCACATTTGAGGTGCATTGGAATGACAACTTTCAGTTAATGCTTGACTCAAGAGAACTTTCTATTGTAGCATGATGACCTCATCTTGCCTAGTGCAAGCTGTTATATTAGATTCATATAAACCTGTTCCATGGTTTGGTGATGTCTACAACAGAATCACACACACTACTGGACATATCGTGTAGAAGTAACAGCTGAGAATCATAGCAGCATCAAGGCTCAGGGTGATATGAGTATGGATAATACATATGCAGTACAGATAGTGACCCAGATACTACAAACTATACATTCTAACAAGACCTCAGGTCAAAATAATTTTTACACACTGTGAAGAAATAGCAAAAAAAAAATCTGCACACTGAACACAATGGAATTTCGCCGCCAGTGCAGATCAGTAGACAAAAGAACAAATCAAAAGTGAGACATTTTGCTGAATCAAATACTGAGTCCCCCCCCAAATACACAAACTCAAATTTACATTACACTAACATTTGGTCATTTAGCAGACACTTTTATCCAAAGCAACTAAGAAATATCCCAACTTATTTGGGTCAGAGCACAGAGTTGATACAGCGCCTGAAGCAATGAGAGTTAAGGGTCTTGCTCAAGGACCCACATTGATAGCTTCAGTGAACCTGGGATTTGAACCAACAACCTTCTGATTGAAAACTCAACACCCTAACCACTGATATATATATATTTCTCTGTCTTTTGCTCCCTCTCTCTCTCTTACACACACACACACACACACACACACTGCAACCCCCTTCCTGACATCCTGTCCCTATGAAATCAATTAAGAGTTGGTTTAGATGCAGCTGAATGCTCGCTCCTGCATCGTTTTATCCACACACACACACACAGACACACAGACACACACAGACACACACAGACACAATCCATATTTACATGCTCCTCATTATGAATCTGTCTTGCCTCCGACCGTGTTTATCACACGCTTCTCATTATAAGCTCATATCAAACCCGGCCGCCTGTGGGATCTCATGACAACACCATACATCATTGCACACACACACGTATGCATGCACACACACACTCACACGCACACACACACGCACACACACACATAAAATGACATGTCATAAATCAACCTGACTGACACTCTGCATCATCGTGAATCTGCAGCTGAGCAGAAAACAAACATCCTCGGTGCTGAACTAAACTATTAGCATTTAGCCAAACACCTATTCACACACACACACATACAGATACCCTTACACACATAATTGCACACACATACACACAATGCTGATGATGCTAATGATGTTGGTGACTCACCCTCAGAGTGATGAGACAAGATGAGCAGGTTGACGCAGGAAGCGCCGGCGCCCGAGCCGAAGATGGTGATTCTCTCGTTGTCTCCTCCGAAGTGTCCGATGTTTTCGTTGAGCCACCGCAGTGCCTGAATCTGATCCAACAAACCGTAGTTTCCCTTCGCTGCCTGATCTCCGGTACTCAGGAACCCTGAACATGCATACAACACATAATCCTATTTAAACGACCCGATTAGCTGGCGAAACTTTTAAAATAAGAGACAAAACAAACATTTTAAATAAGGGTCCACACCAGGGGCGTTTTTAGGGTTTAGAAACATCAGGGGCTTTAGCCCAGATCCCTTATCCCCCCTTGTCCTCTTTGAAAAGTGCCCTTTCTTGAATGTATTTATCAATTTTTCAAACTGTTGTTACATTCATTTTGTTTGATCATTTATTAGTTATATTGAATAAAATTAAATAACATGAAATATGTCTGTCAGCAGGCGGCATGGTGGCTTAGTGGTTAGCACGTTCGCCTCTCAGCGCTATGGATTCCCGGTTCAAATCCCCATCTGGATGGAGTTTCCATGTTCTCCCCGTGTCTGCGTGGGTTTCCTCCGGGTTCTCCGGTTTCCTCCCACAGTCAAAAAACATGGATCAAGTCAATTGAATTCTCCAAATTACCTCATATAGAGTGTGTTTGTGTGAGTGAGTGTGTGCCCAGCGATGGATTGGCGCCCTGTCCTGCGTGTATCTGCCCAGCGCCCAAGATGTTCTCCCCTGGATGGGCATGGGGAACCCCACCGCGACCCTAATAAAGGATAAAGCGGGAGATAATGAATGAATGAATGAATGTCTGTCAGCAGTGAAAAGGACATTCGGTTCTAATAAATGATGGTTTTGGCTGATAATGTTTGAATACACGAATCTGAGCTTTGGCAGAAAAGCATGAATCCGTTTTACGAGTCCGTCGCAGATAAGAGTTTTAATAAGATTTTGATTTGAAATACCATAACGTTGCGATACTTTGCGCCTTCAGAAAAATTCTGACCGTTTCTGAAAGCTGAGAGGCTGCTCTTTACAGCCAAAATATAATTATTATTATTAGTAACTTTTCTCCCGCTACTGGCAAAAAAAATTGTCTCCCTGGAAGCACAAACAGCTGACGGTGACTCCATCGTTTGGTTCCGCTGCTGGAGGAGAGGCTGCAGAGAAAGCTGTTCTCATTTGATCCGGGGCTACCGACAAAATGTCCGGGGGTATAGCCCCGAAAGCCCAGGTCTAACAACACCCCTACACACCATCAATTAATTAATTCAACTTTATATTAAAAAGTTTCAGATTAAAATCCTAAAAACAAAAGTCACGGCTGAGCAGCTAAGATTTTTCGCTCACTCTCTGTCTCACACTCTGTTTCACTTCCTGTCTCACACTTTCACACACATATTTGCACTTACACCTTGTTGTCTCGTTCGCTCTCCTGCTCCGTCTGTCTCACTTAGTGCCTCTTTCACAATGTCTCTTACTTTCTCAGAAAAGATTCTCTTTTCTGCACTCCCACCTCTCTTACATGCTACAGTACCAAGGTACAGAACAGTGTTGTATGTTGTATTGCATGAAGGTCATGGAGGAACTTTTTCCATCCATCCATTATTTTCTGCTTTATCCTTTATTAGGGTCACGGGGGGGGGAGGGGGGGGGTTCCCCATGCCCATCCAGGGGAGAACGTCACGGGCGCTGGGCAGATCTATTGCTGGGCACACACTCACTTAAAGAAACACACTCTATAATGGGTCATTTGGAGAATCCATGTTTTTTGACTGTGGGAGGAAACCGGAGAACCCGGAGGAAACCCACGTGGACACAGGGAGAACATGGAAACTCCACCCAGATTGGGATTCGAACAAGGAATCCCTAGCACTGAGAGGCGAACGTGCTAACCACTAAGCCACCGTGCTGCACAGGGATCTTCTTGGAAAAGAAAAAAAATTCTGAAACCCATTTTTTTTGTGCTTAATAAACATTTACATCCTTATCAGAGATATTAATGCATTAATGTAGTGTGTTAATTAGTGAAAGTGAATCTGATTCATTTTATTCATTTGTGAAGATATTGAAGGTCCTGTGTTTCGGACCGCAGTATGGCTTCATTTAAACCGGCGCTGCATTAATGCAGGATCATGAAGTTTCACTGAAGTACAGAAGCACATTACCATTGCAGACATGATGAAATAAAGCAGTTCTGGGTAATGCACTAATGCAGACGCGGCGCCTCCCCGTAAACCGAGCTCCCGCCATGTTCTCAAATTAAAACTAATGAAATTAATTCCGCCGTCCGTCTGATTCACAAAGCAAATAAATGAAACGGGGAAGTAAATATTCCCACAGATTTCATTCCTGACTCTGAAAAGCTCTCTTCAGGACCGACAGGCTTTTTACGCCCCAAGAAATGAAAAAAAAAAATTCGAGGCAGAAAGCAAAGAGAGAAAAAGAGACAAAAATAGACTTAAAAGCTTAAAAGCGCTCTGCCTGCCCTAATATCCCACAGTGAACAAGAGGCGAGAGAGAGAGAGAGATAGAGAGAAAGAGAGAGAGAGGACAATATGAGCACTCAGTCTCACAGGAATGGTCTCACAAATGTTGTGAGCAAAACCGGACCCAACTGTACGAACCAGAAACCAGAAGAGCAATAAAACCTATCAAATAAAAATATATTAAAGTAAATATAATAAAACCATAATATCTAAATACTTTATGTCCATCCTACCACTTTGCAGAGTTTACCTCAGCTCTCACACATTAATATCCAAAAACATTATTTAAGGTACATTGAAAACTTATGGGGCGGCACGGTGGCTTAGTGGTTAGCATGTTCTCCTCTCAGCACTAGGGATTCCCGGTTCAAATCCCCATCTGGGTGGAGTTTCCATGTTCTCCCCGTGTCTGCGTGGGTTTCCTCCGGGTTCTTCGGTTTCCTCCCACAGTCCGAAAACATGGATCAAGTCAATTTAATTCTCCAAATTGCCCCATATAGAGTGTGTGTGTGAGTGAGTGTGTGCCCAGCGATGGATTGGCGCCGTGTCCTGGGTGTATCTGCCCAGCGCATGAAACGTTCTCCCCTGGATGGGCATGGGGAACCCCACCGTGACCCTACTAGAGGATAAAACGGGAGATGATGAATGAATGAATGAATGAAACCTTATGAAGTTAATGAATAAATGAATTAATAAGTTTGGTATTGATGCAGTGTAAAAGCATCCACATACGTCTGATCCTGTTCCGATCTACGGAACTGACTGAATTCACTCGGACCTCTCAGGTGGATCCATACACATCACTTCAATAAAGTAGTTGAGAAGACCTAGCGAACCAGTGTGGAGCTTCATCATTACCTAAAGCAGCATCGATTTCCAATCAGCGTAACGGCCTGTAGTCTAAAATCGGGCCGCATTAGCCAGCGCCGTTATTCCCCCACACGCAGAACAATAACGCTTCACCTCGCTGTGCACAGTTCCATCATCACTAATAGCTGCAATACTGGGTTTTCATTGGCGGAGGAATTTGTGTACAGTAGTAATAACTTTGGATAGAAATGATGCGACTTATCGATTATATCATCAGAATCTTACTGACTCTAATTGGCAACCTTTTAGTAAAAACTAAACATAAATGGTTTTCTTCTTGAATCTGTTTAGCTACACACATAACTCTGTTACATATAAGACCATTTTAGTTCATATCTGTTGCATAAAAAAGTGCAATAATTGTACAGTTCTCTTATTTTCTAAATTTTGTGTAAATACATAGTTCAATTTTTATTAATTTTTTTTTTTATTCTTTTTTTCTTATCCTCTTAAATTTCAACTTTATGCTGGCTGTACCATGTATATCTACGTATGTGACAAATAAACCTGATTATGATTCTACCTACTGAAGCTGTGAGCTTAGGGATTCACATACAAGACACAAACACCTTTGCTTTGCATTATGGTGGTAATATGGGGTTAGTCTATATAGAATTGTTAAAGCCACCATGTGGCATAACACATAATACATAACAGAAAGCTAGCAACAGGTTTGACTTTTGAGTCATGCCAGTGAAGTGCTACTTGAAATTTGAGAATCGGTGTGAAATTCAACAACAGGAGGTGCTGTTGAGTTCCCTCCTCATTCTCCTGATGTAACACCCTTTGATTTGCATCTGGGCTTCACAGTGGCTTAGTGGTTAGCATGTCCGCCCCTCGGCACTGGGGATTCCAGGTTTGTCTGCGTGGGTTTTCTCCCACAGTCCAAAATCATGGATCCAAGGCAAATTGAATGCTCTAATTTGCCCCATATTGAGTGTGTTTGTGTGTGTGTGTCTGTGCGAGAAAATGTGCCAGCGATAGATAAGCACCCTAATCTTGGTGTATCTGCCCAGTGCCGGAAACTTTCTCCCCTGGATGGGCATTTCTCCCACTCCCCCCCTCCCCCCCTGACCCTAGTAAAGGATTAAGGTGAAGCTAGTGAGTAAATGAATAAATAAATGATTTTCATCAGTATGAAACACTGAAGGGCACGGTATAGTGTAGAACCCCAGGTTACACTGAGGAAAGAAAATGAAATGTGGTGCAGAGCGCCCCCCTGTGGATAATATAATTCATGGTTTTAGGGTAGACGGAATTACCAGAATCAGAAGTGATGTGTATGTGATGTGATCTTAATGTGATTGAATTTAAACGTACAGCTCCTTTTGATGTCTGTGAATCTAGTAATGCAGATATTTTTGTGTATCATCAAATATGCCCCCCCTCTCTCTCATACACACACACACACACACACACACACACACACACAATCTGTCTGCCTCTCTCTGATGCTGTTTGCTGTTGTTGCCTGGTAACCGGTTACAGACAGAGACATTCTTTACTAAGAGAGATTCTCACAAACATCAAAAACACATGAACCCTGTAATTCATTCATTCATCCATCCATCTATCCATCCATCCAAACCTCATCCATCCATTCAAACATCATCTGGCCACCTGTCAACATCTAAACCTCCTAAGCTCCTCTCCATCCACTAAAACAGCATCCATTTAAACATTCCATTTCATTAAACTGCATCCATCCAAAAGTCCATTCATCCAACCCGCCCATCTATACATTCATCAACTTATCATCAGTCCTTTCATTCATTGACCTGTTTACAGTATCAATCCATCCACTTTATATTAATCTTTTGAAGCATCTATCCATAACTGATTAATCAAATCATCTATTCATCCACTCACTGACACACTTGTTTATGCTTTCATTCCTCTATTCTTTCTAGAAAAAAATCCCAGGAGCCTTATTGCAGTTCTTTCTGCTCTATACTGCGACTCATTTATCCATAAACAGCAGTCTGAATAAGCTTTCATTTTAAATTCTAGTGCACTACACCCTGTATGGTAAACTGCATTTACCATGCAACTCCAATGGAGAGGACATTTGGCACAGAGATCCCCAATTCCCCATTTAGTGCACTATATAGTGCATAAAATAAGTGATATATTGAAAGCTCATCCACCTCATGCTGAAATAAAGATTGAGCAGTAGAGCAGTGGTTCTCAAACTATGGTATCTGTGCCACACACAAAATATATATATATTAGCACCCTGTCCACAGAAGTCCAGTTCTTAGAATTTTGCATAATAATTTTGCAATAAACGCATACATGAATCAAACATTGTTTTATTATAGTATGCATGTAACCGTTTTACAAAAGCCAATAGCAATTAGGCACTCCATGTTTTGTTTTATTGTGTATATATATTACGGGAAAGAGGTGTAATGGCACTAACAACACCTCTTTCCTGTGATTTATACACAATAATACACAACCTTATTGCTTTAATACACAAAACTAATTGATGTTTGCCATGTCATTCCGTGACGAAATACATAGGTGGTATTTGGGAGTTTATTTTTGATAATGGATACTTGGTCTTAAAAGTTAGAAGAACCACTGATGTAGAGAAATGCTGAATGTATTAGCTTATATGGTCTGGGTAGTGCACAATACAATTAACACTCTCGGGCCTCTCAAAGAGGATGGGTTCTCCACTGAGACTGTGTCCTCACCAGGTCCTTTCTATGAAAGCAAACTGATATCACTTCAAGTTGATCTTTAGGGAGTTAGCTTAAAATGAATAGTAATTTTTAGGCTTCTATTAAAAGATTGAAGGTAAACACTACTATCCAAACATCCATCTAAAGATATCAGAGGTCTCTGGGTTCCCTGCGTTCATTCTTCACCAACTTTCTCGAAGCTGCACACCAGAGACGAGCGACTGAAGGAAAAATGAAGAATCATAATTTGGGGATTTGGAGCTGGCGGGACGAGTCAGGGGTAAAAAAATGAAAAAGGCATCAAAAAAGTCTCTCATGGAATTAGGAAGCTAATTAGGCTAATCTGTTACTGCAAATAGAGCGGATCTGATGATAGAGAAGCAGATGGAGAGAAAGGGAGATGGAGGATCGGGAGGGAAGATAGATGAAGTTAGGCATTCGCAGCACATTCTTCTATCCCATGATTCAACTGGAGCTGAACCATGTGATCAAGGAAGGAAAACATGGCAGAAAATGAAGAGGCAACAGTTTGAATAATATACAGTGATAAAAATAGGATTATGATCAATAGCTAATAACATTATTATTAATGAATGAATGGTGCATTAGCATCATCCAACATTAGTATTTGACCTCACAGATGCTTCCCTTAAAGACTGGTTCCTAAATACTGTAGAAAGCCTTTCCGAAAGGATCAAGGTTGTCAAAGCTCCAAATACTAATTACTAAGGATCAATTTAAAATTTATAAATAAATTAATACAGTAAATTAATGTTTATGTTCTTCTCTGCAGTTTCCATTACAGAACTAATGGAATCCCTCATGGGGCCCAATTTTATTGTCCTGGTACATTTTATTCAATGTTAGAGCCCATATTTCACTACGGCAACATGATAGCAGAAAGATACCACTGAATTAAAAAACATTGATTGAGGAAAATTTAAGGTTATTTGCACCAACTGCTGGTTCCCAAGGGGACATTTTTCTCCTTTATGGTTCTCATTACACAGGAAATCACTAAACCCACTCATTAAAGCATACATACAGCAGCATATTAGTTGTGACTGACTTATAAAAAGAACTTAATAAAAATATAATTAATTACTAGTTCTAAGTTCCTCAAGGGTCAGTCCCCAATGCACTCTGTGTAAACTGAATAAATGTGCTCAGTAGTTTTATAATAAATTAACTAAAGTACCTGAAGTGAGTTTGTCACATACAAATAGAGCAAGAAATCATGAAGCTGTTTTATCATCTGAAGCATGGTAGGCGTTTCTCAAGAGTTGGTGTTTGATCCACTCTGGTTCCAACTGCACAAAAGTGATTAATCTCAAGTATCAGTACCTTTCCTTTAGTATCTCTACTGTAACACTAGGAAACAACTCATTTTGGAAGACAATTTGGTTGGAGGACCCCAAGGGTGAGCTCATGGTCCGCTTCATCTCTTAAATTGCTCATTGTGTTTCTATAATTGTGTTCAGTTCTGCTTCTTTATGAACAGATCAAATAGATAACCTTTGGTCGTTAGAACAATGTAATACCTTCAAATGAAGGTCTACCTGTGCTAGCATAACTGAGCCCTAGTGCACTAATCAAGGTCCCTAAAGGCATAGTTAGGTGAGTTTGGTTTGGAAGAACAAACATGGACCTTTGGAACAGTGGAATTGGAACAGTGATTCTGAGTCAGGTCCTCTCATCCAACACTAGTATCTGACCTCACAGATGCTCTCCTGAATGAATAGGTGAAAGGAGACTCCAAAATCCTGCCTCAGATGAGGTAAAACTCAAAGGAGGAACTAGCTACAAAGAAGGAACCACTGAAGACCCCTGGGGCATATCCGTCCCGTAATACAATTATATCCAGCCCGCAAGTTTATTTTACATTGATTATTATACTGTAATTTTTGTTATTATTGGCCCGGCAATATGGTTTTGTGGACCATGCTCATATTTTGAATTTGAATGATTTTGACAAGAACATTTTTATGGAGAGCAGAAATATTTAAAGATTTTTAAATTTTATTTTATTTTTCTAAAATGGCAGAGCAAAGAAAACGGAATGTTTTGATTTGTTATTTTTACTTCTGTAGAAAAGCATCATTTTTATTTTATTTGTTCATGTTTTTTTGCAGCATGTTCATAATTGTAACTTTAATAATTTTGACAAAATATATTTTTTTAGAGGTGGCACGGTGGCTTAGTGGTTAGCACGTTCGCCTCTCAGCCCTGAGGATTACCGGTTTAAATCCCAATCCTGGTGGAGTTTCCAAGTTCTCCCCGTGTCCTTGTGGGGTTCCTCCAGGTTCTCCGTTTTCCTCCCACAGTCCAAAAACATGGATCAAGTCAATTGAATTCTCCAAAAATGCCCCATATAGAGTGTGTCTGTGTAAGTGAGTGGGTGCCCAGTGATAGATTGACGCCCTGTCCTAGGTGTATTTGTCCAGCGCCCGAGACGTTCTGCCATGGGTGGGCATGGGGAACCCACCTGCGACACTTATAGAGGATAAAACGGAAGATAATGGATGGATGGATGGATGGATATTTTTATAGAGAGCAAAGTATTTTAAGTTATATAAATCTTAAGATTATTTATTGTAGAATAATATTCCTGTCAATCCCCTGCGCTTAAGAATTTTGGGTTTGACATCCCTGTTTTAGTCCCTGTTGTGTAAATTACATCCACCAAAAACTTTTATTTTAACGTCTTGGAACATATTCAGTTTCATTAAGAGGTGAGTGAATTACCAACTCACATTCAGAAGGTTAATTAACCTGTAGCACTGTAGTCATGGACAATAAATTACTCCTAAATTGATTAGTTAGACTGCAACACTCCAGATTAGCAGATTAGATTAGCAGATTAGTTAGTAAAGATCGGTTTATCTGGACCAGATTAGCAGATTAGCAGTGAGATTAAGCGTCTGTAGTGAATGAGGTGTTCAGCCTTCAGCTCTAAATGAAGTTAACTTACTGCCTCAGTGAGCAGTGGTGTGCTGATATGAGATCAGACTCACCCAGGACACCCAGCCTGTAGTTCATGGTGACGACGATGACATTTCCATAGGCGGCAAGGACACTGGCGTCAAACATGCTCCCTGCACCCTCCATGTAGGAGCCACCATGAATAAACAACATGACCGGCTTCTTCCTCCGGTCTCGGATATCTGTGGGAGTCACACATGTTCAGTTCAGTCTGAGAAATACACCACCTGCATGTTCTAACGTTCTAACAGGATACAGTTTAAAAGCATTGTTATTATTACTCTAGACTCTGATGACAATGTCTAAATTCCTTATCATTACCGTATAATCACTCTGCACTCTGATGGCAATGTCTGAATTCCTTTTTGTTACTGTATAATCACTCTGCACTCTAATGGTAATGTCTGAATTCCTTTTTGTTACTGTATAATCACTCTGCATTCTTATAGTAATGTCTGAATTCCTTATCATTACCTTATAATCACTCTGCACTCTGATGGTAATGCCTGAATTCCTTATCATTGCTGTATCATCACTCTGTACAGTGATGATAATGTCTGGATTCTTTATCCTCATCTCTCAGTACTCTGATAGTAATGTCTGAATTTCTTATGATTATTGTATAATCACGCTACACTCTTCCAGAAATGTCTGAACTCCTTATGTTTACTGTATCGTCACACTGCATTCTGATGGTAATGTCTGAATGCATTATCATTACTGTATCATCACTCTGCACTCTGATGGTAATGTCTGAATTCCGTATCATTACTGTATCATCACTCTGCACTCTGATGTAACTGTAAGCAAACAGTCTGTGCTGATTAGCATCAGTGTATCTGGTTTATCTTTTAATGTCTGCCTAAAGTGTAACAAAGAGCTGTTCATCTGGCATCAATCGGCGCTCTTTTGGTCATGTCTGTAATATTTACTGAGCGTTTAATCAGCTCCACTGATAATTTCTGTAACCTGTTTAGTGATGTCGAGAACCTTTGTGTTGTGTTAATACAACCTTTCTCTCTCGCTCTGTTGTGTGTGTGTGTGTGTGTGTGTGTGTGTGTGTGTGTGTGTGTGTGTGCGCAGAACGTGAATATAATTCATATAGAATCATAACCAACTGGAAGACAGCATATGTCTCACTCAAAAGGAGAAGGAGACAGTAAAACAGTGATAGAGAAAACATGAAAAAACAAAGCAGAGAGACACAAAGACAAAGTGAGTGAGCAGGGGAGACAGAGCAAGAGAAAGCGAGAGAGAGAGAGAGAGAGAGAAAGAGAGAGCGAGAGAGAGAAAGAGAAAGAAAGACGACAAAGAGACAGACACAAGGACAGAAAATAGAAGTACAGAGGGACACTGAACGAGAAAGAAAGTATGATGGAGAGAGACAAATTGAGAAAGAGCAAGACATCGAGCAAGGATGAAAGAGAGAAAGAGAGAGAGAGAATGCCGTATGCAAAGAGAAAAGTTGTCTTAACCAAGGTCTTTTCATGGACACACACACACACACACACACACACACACACACACACACACACACACACAAGGAGCTGTGATTGCCGGGTCACCATGGAAACAGGAGGCTCACTAGCCATTCCGTAGCACTGACTCACCCAGGCCTGTTGCCACGGAAACTAATTCTACGCACGTCTTTGCGCACCCGCATCACCACCTGAACCACACACACACTCACACACACACACACACACACACAATTGCACAAACTGTTGCTGGTTCAGATGTCTTGCTCCTCCTTTCTCTCTCTCTCATCTCTCTCTCCATCTTCCTTGTGTTCATTGACGTCTCCAGATGCTTTAGGAGGAACCTCCCTGATGGTTCCCCTTCACACTCCAGATCTACTCTCATCCACCTCTTATTTAAACCTGTATGCCACATAGAATCCCCGCCCCCAGGTACAAGCACCTCCCACAGGTCCCAGTTAATCGTTTTTTAAAAGTAGATAGTTAATGATAATGAGAAAAAAAATGTTAATCTGTAGGATCATAATTATCATCATCATCATCATTCTATACCTCTCACATGTGTGCAAGGACCTTTTTGCAAAGCCGGCAGATTCTTCAGGAGGTGAATGAAAACAGGAGAACATATGCTGGGAGAACATGCACAAGACCGTAACAGGAGCATGAAATCAAGATACTGACCTAGTATCTCATAAATTTGATCTACTGTCTTATGACCATGATTTATTATCTAATAATTATGACGTAGTGTGTAACAGCCCTGGTGGATAATTCTTTATTACAGCTGTTTGTATTTTGGCTTTCACAGAGAAAAAATTAGAACAGCTTTGCATTATTTTGCACCATGGTGATGGAATAACCTTCAGAGTACTACAGCCTCAAGATTCTGTTTCATTTAGTGATGTTACTGCCTCCTTGCTTTGATTTACACCCAGGGTGGACAAGAACCTTTCTGTGGGTGAATTTGCATGATCTCTCAGCGTCTGTATTGGTTTCCTTCAAGGTTCTGCTTTGGTTCAGGGTTCACTACTGGGTCTCTGGTTTGCTCCCACATTCCAAAAACATGCAATAAGCTGAGTTTAGGACATGGAATTGTACCTAAATGTTAATCTGTATAAATGTTTTTGTCTGTGTTTCTGGACTGGAATGGGCTGCTTATTTATGTGCTGGTATAGACTCTAGCACAGAATTAGTTTAGGACAATTTAGTATCTCCACTGTACCCATCAGCATGTTACTGAAACATGGGATCAAACCAGGGACCCAGGAGTGAACCCACCCCCTTCTGTGAAGTGGAAATGTAAACCACTCTTCCTACTCCATCGCCTTAATAAATAAAAATAAATTAGAGAGAAACAAAGACCAAAACTGAGAAGTGTAAATAACAGAGTGATTAAGAATTGAGTTCTGAATAGAAACAGATGATTTGTAAATCTGCAGCATGTTATAATGTAGTTTTGTGCTCTGTAGTGAATGAGGAACTAATCTCACTGAGCGCAATCACTTTACAGTGTGTCATGATTAAAGTTCTGATTTAATATGTTATGGAATAAATGAATGTTCATGTCGCTCCCTCCTGAGACTCCTGATTGGATTATCCAGCATCTATTTAAAACTCAGCGACCTCAGACAGCAGCAGTATGTGTGTGTGGGTGGGTGTGTGTGGGTGTGGGTGGGTGTGTGTTTAAAGAAAGCATTTCCCCCAAAAACACTGAGTTTGGAAAAAAAAGGCCGACCAAAAAACAAAAAAAGACATGCAGTAAAAATACCTTCGTCCCTTGGCCTGTTCAGCGCAGACTCATCAGGTTTTTTAGTGAGCGGACCTGAGACAAAAACACAGGGGGAAGAGAAAAGACAAAATTCTAAAAAGAGTTTGACGGATTGAAAAAAGAAACCAAGAAAAAAAGGAAGAAAAGGACAAAAACGCTGATGTAAAGACAAAAAGACCCAAAGAACAAAGAAAGAAATCAGACACACAAACAGCAGCACCGCCGTTCATTCCACACACAACAAATGTATGCCCCGCGTCATTCTGTAGTCTTTCAGGATGTTCAGTGTCAAAAATAAATGTTTTTTCTTTCTTTTCTTTGTACATTTTACATGAAGTAGTTTAAAAAGTGTGATGCTAAAGAAGTATAAATATAGTGAGGTAACTACATTAAATATACATGTAGCAACATTAGCATTATGACTCACAAAGCACCTTATGATAATTAAAAAATAGTTAATTTTTTGACACTGGACTACAGAATGACTACAGTGATCTATTACACACACACACACACACACACACACACACACACACACACACACACACACACATACACACATACATACAAACACACACACACAAACACACACACTCCATAAAAACTGAAGTCAAACGTTCCACTGAGGTGTTGTGTGAGGTCAACGCTTTGTATTTTATCCATAATGGGGGGGGGGGGGTAGCTGCAGGACTAGGCCTTATTCACATACTGTTTTTAACATATATTTAAACGCAAATGTGGGCCCATCGTCCAGCTCCTGTCAGTCCATGGATTTCTCTCTCTCTCTCTCTGTGGCATGTGATGTTGCAGCTTAAAAAGGATGCACCTGTTCATCAGGCAGAGCCGCGTCAGGTGCGTTATTCACTCTTCGGCTCAGCCTTTCCTTTAACAGCGCAGCTGTATTGAGTATATATCGGTTTACTAAACATTTCAAACGTTGCAAATAACTTCACACAATCATAAAGTAAATTAATGATGAAATCAAATGAACGTGTAATTTAAAAGCAATGCATTATGTAATGCTTCGTCTGTAGTAACACAGTTTTACCAGAGGGGTCTCCAGTTTCTATAAAGCAACTATAACAACCTCCATTATCTATTATTCATTCATTCAATATCTTCTTCTTTATCCTATACAAGGGTTGCGGGGAGGGGGGGGGGGGTTACCATGCCCATCCAGGGTAAAAAGTTTTTGGCACTTGGCAACAAGGACAGGGTGCCAATCTATCGCTGGGAAAACACTCACTCACACACACAAACACACACACACACACACACACTATTTAGGGGTAAATTAAAGAGTACCAGAGTACTCATGCAGGCAAGGGGAGAACATGGAAAATCCACTGGATCCCCAGTGCTGAAAGGAGAACATGTTAACCACTAAGCCACCATGCTGTCCACTATAACACCTTGGGTTTCATTTATGTTCTGAATAGAAAAATATTTTGATGCCATTATCACAATCGTCTTGTTACATGATTAGATTTTTTTTTATTCCATTTCATGTAAAAGATATCAAATATTGACTGAAAAATATGTGGAATTCAAAACAATAAAAGTTGTGGACACAAAGCAGTAAAAATAACAACCCTTAAAAAGCAGGGGAACTGGTGTAACACCACTTAGCTAGCAGCTACTGCCTTTTTAGATGTTAATGATCGTAGAATGATCATAGCGTGAAGCTAAAGCCATGTACTTATCATCTCCCACATTACTAAAATTAGACCCCATCCCAAGCAAAGACACGATCGATCTTTGGCAAAAGTGAAATGTTCCTGACTAAAAGCCTGTCTCAAAGTGTGTATCAGACTGTGTATCACTTTCAGAGTGTGTATCAGTTGTTGCTACATGTTGACGCTAAGTGCTTCTGCTATTAGCAAGCGTTATCAGAGAGTGTGTGACGCTGTAAAGAAGGAGATAGAGATCCTCTTCATTATTTACCCTGTTTACCTGTCAGCGTGGAACCCGCAAACACACACACACACACACATACATACACACACACAAACACACACACTCCATCACTGTCTAAGCTAAGTGGACAGCACATGTAATGCATTTACACTTTCTGCCCTTATTCCTATCTTTAGTTTATTCTCTTTTTCTGTCTCTCTGTCCACAAACACACACCTTTACACTCCTCCCCATACACACACACACACACACACACACACACACACACACCACATGCTGTATCATACTAGCAGGCAAGCTTTATTGCTTGTTATAGATGTAGCTGGTCTAGCGTTTTGGTGCTCTGAACAAAATCAGACTCTCTGATCA
The DNA here is from genome assembly GCA_019802435.1 of Corydoras maculifer. Classification (NCBI taxonomy): domain Eukaryota; kingdom Metazoa; phylum Chordata; class Actinopteri; order Siluriformes; family Callichthyidae; genus Corydoras; species Corydoras maculifer. The sequence continues at coordinate 377,780 of JAFMOD010000147.1, forward strand.
TAAACGGGTTAGTCATGTGTGATTGATCATTCTGAACCAGTGATGTGTGCATATCCTGCATCCTAATTGGTTCCGTTCCGTTTCCTACTTTTATCTTTGAAGTTAAATTTGTGACACATTTTTAAAGACCTTTACTTCAATTGTAATGTATTTAATACACTATAGGGCCTTCCTCAAACTATTTCCAAAATCTTGAGGCATGTTTTCTCACAATTCATTGTAAGCTGTAGGGTTACAGAGAAGATACCAGCAGACACAGTAATCTTCAAACAGCCTATCTGGTAACAACAACCATGCCACAGTTAAAATCACCATCACATTATCCGCTCATGCTGTATCAGATTATAGACCACAATACAGCTGTATGATTAGCAGATTAGAGTTTATCAAGCACCACATGTCCAGGATTCTAATTAAAACTGTAGCCTCTGGCTTTTAAATAGTACACGTTCTAGAGGTGGTTCGATTTTTACCCTCGGTTAAGAGATCTATCTCTTTAACAGACGTTATCTGTAACCCTAATCGATTCCAGCTAATTAGTGTCTTTAGATGTTCTTAATAAGCTGAATGAAGGGGAACCACACATGCAGGTGTTCTGGTGATCGCTGACCTTGTGGCTCTTCACCAGGACCTGACTGGACCTAAAGAACCACTTTAAATAAATGATTATGTGTGGTTTCTTGGGTATTATACCCTATGATACGCTAGTGTAGAGGCTCTGCCAGAGGGCCAGGTCAGTTTGTTTTTGTTTAAAAAGTGTTTTATAAAATAATGAACAAAAAGGATGCTTTACCAGAAGAACTGATCACAAAGTCACCATTTCAGACTGTTCTTCAGTTCCATTAAAAGAGCAGTCAACGATCAATCTGTCTCAAAACATATCTTCCAGGAAACATCTCAGAAGGAGACGGCTAGACGTGAGTACGTTGTGAGAACCAGATAGAAACTGAGAGATCGCATCAGCACTCAAGAAGGATTCTAATTGGTTGAAATAGACTTATCCATCAGTGAGTGTGTGGGAGTTGTAAGTGTATTAGGGTCTTACTGGAGGCCAGCTGCCTCTTAGATGATAAGACCAGGAAGCTGGAATTCAATTCAGTGCAAATTCTCTTCAATGACACGGCGCTTAACCAACAGGTGATAGGTAGCTCATGCCGCTGGAGAAGTTAAAGCTTTGGAATTAGAAGACTTAATTAAGCATATATCCAACTTTTTGGATTTTTTAAGGATATCTAATTAGCTGCTGCATATTAATTACCCACTGTGCCTTCCCATATTATCATGGTGCCATGGTGCAATCTAACATCGTGGAAGGACCATGTTCAAGTTTTGAGTGATGCTTTCTGACTGGACACTCCATAAGCAGGACCTGAGTGTCCGAGGGGTAAGAGGATGGATTACGGACTCTTTCTCCAATATTGTCATTTAAATGCTGTTTGTTCATAGCACTTGCTGCAGGTTCAGCTCCCTTTCCAGATCACTATCTTTGTCTTGAAACACCTTGGGGAGTATTTAAAAGCGCATACACACATTATTCTTAATTAAAGTAACAAATTCCCACATCACTTATAGAAGGCCTTCAGAGATGAGTGGAGGCTGTTAGCTGCGACCCCCGTGGAGTTTTACACTCCTGATATCCAAACATGTCGATAAGTCTGAAATCTGATAATCCTCATGGGGATCGTCTTCACAGACTCAAACAGAGGCAGAAAACAAACATTCCTGCTTTTTCTTTAAGAGGTAAGGGGTTAATCAGGAGGCTGTGGCAGAGGGCAGATGCTGATTTGGTCCTGAGGGGTGAACCTTCACTTCAATCAGCTCTGTAACTCATTTGGTATCGATCAGGAGAGTGAGACCTGATAACTGCACTCACACTGCTGAGCTCCAGGCTCCTGCCAGCTGAATTCTCATAACTCATAAGTGCATATCCCTGCACTCTGATGGTTCCGTGTGCAGGAATGTTCAGCATTCCTTTTCCGTTGATTTGATTTAACTAATTTTAGTTTGAGAGCTCAGGTGTTTATACTTCACTCTGTGCTCCATCTTCAAGATTCTAAGTGACTGATGATAGAAATTCATGTAGTTTCTCCACTGCGTTAATCTGCATTCAACATACAGCAAAAACCAGAACCAGAATCATTTAGACCCATAACTACACCATGCAGAACCAGAATCACACTGGGTAAAACTGAAACCACAACATGTAGAATCCGAACCCCAATATGTAAAACTAGAACCAGAACCATACCATGTGGAACTAAAGTCACAACATTTGCACCTACTTTCTGTTTTTACTTTTGTTTTTAGATAAAGTATAGACTTTTATAACTTTTATATTTTAGTTCCCTGAACTATTTTAAAGCCCTGAACTGCTGAACATGCATCATGGTGATAAGGAGCACCATGTCACTCTGCGCTTGATGATGTTTCCTTGTAGAATAAAAAACACTGCAAACAAGAACAAGAGTAAGAAATAATGAGTATATCACTTCCTCTTGTTTCTCACCAACACATCAGAATCCAATTTTCTGAACTAAAACAGAACAGATCTAGAACCAGTTCTTCTTGAATTTAAATGGTGACTCCCACCATGGTTCCACTGCTGAGTCAAAATCATTCAATCAGCAGCTCCAACAACATTCAAACTACTTCATCTATTTCATCATCTCACTGTTTCAGCTTTAAAAGGTTTCTGAGAACTAAGGAATTAATGTATGTGTATGTGTGTGTGTGAGTGTGTGTATATGTGTGTGTGTGTGTGTGTGTGTTCGCACCAAAGTGTGATTACTTTCTGCAGGATTGACCAAGTAGACTGGAGCCAAACAGGTAGAGAGAACAGTTGTGTGTATATAAGTGTATGCAGGCAAGTGTGTGTGTGTGTGTGTGTTGGTGTGTGTGAGACAGTGTTTACTCCCTGGCAAAGTTTAGGCTATTAGTCACACTGTCATAGCTGCTGAGTTCCTAGTGGAACAACTGTGTAGGAGATAAACTGTTAGATATATGTGTGTGTGTGTGTGTAGGTATGTGTGTAGGTGTGTGTGGGTGTGTGTGGGTGTGCGTGGGTGTGTGTGCATGTGTGTGTTCCGATAACTACTTCATAGATTTATACCTCAATATCTCTTTATCTACACTCACAATACCATCCATCCATCATCTTCCGCTTAATCCTATATTAGGGGCACAGGGGGGGGGGGGGTCCCATGCCCATCCAGGGGAGAACGTTTCGGGCGCTGGGCAGATACACCCAGGACAGGGCGCCAATCCATCGCTGGGCACACACTCACACACACAGACACATTCTATATGGGGCAATTTGGAGAACTCAATTGACTTGATCCATGTTTTTGGACTGTGGGAAGAATCCGGAGAACCCGGAGGAAACCCACGCGGACATGGGGAGAACATGGAAACTCCACCCAGATGGGGATTCGAACCGGGAATCCCTAGTGCTGAGAGGCGAACGTGCTAACCACAAAGCCCCACTCGCAATACATATAACCAAAATGAATTCTGTAAGGTTTTAATGATTATTATACGACATTTTACTTGAAACTACAAAACTTAGTTTGGCCTCTGCCATGTTGGTTAGGGTAAGCCGAAGCTTGAAAAGCTATAAAGGCAGGAGGTTAAACAGAAAATAAAGGTATTGATAATCATGCTGGAACAGGAAAGGGCCTTTCCTGCAAGGATGGAGGCATACAGTTGTCGGAAATACATGACAGGTGCTTTATTTCATTCACCTGAGGTAATGGGACCAAATAAAACACCTGAATTCAGTAATTAAGTAGCTTGTACCTATACTTTTTAAATAATGCTACATATTATTAAAATTAAATTATTTTTTGACTAAACGTTGAATTCACTCAGTATGCATGCACACACTTGCGCACACACACACACCACACACACACACACACACACACACAGAGAGCGTGTCTGAACGTTATCAGTCTTTGGCAATCTCCGGAGCATTTGGTGTGAACAGCAGATTCCTCTCATCTCTCCGATGACAGACTTATCTCCAGAGATCCGGTGATTGATTTTCTTCCAATGTACGCTCTTTCTCTCTCTCTCTCTCTCTCTCTCTCTCTCTCACACACACACATTTCCGCTATGCCAAACTGTCTAACCACCAGAATCAGACTGTGGAGACATTACAGAGCAAAGCTCTTCATTTATTGCAGCCAGCATGTCCTCGCCGGAGTCGCTCCGCTTCGGAGAGAGATTAAAGACGGAGGGATGACTGCAGTGCAGAGGAGGATGAGGAAGAGGAGGAAGAGGACGCAGTAGGGGTCTGCCACAAATCAGGAGTAGGCACCGGATGCTGCTGCTTCTAGCTCTGTTTTTTACTCTTTAGCGGTGGTGATAACGGCACTATCATATTCCACACAAGTCTACTGATCCCTGCACATGAGTACACCATACAGAGCACAAGTACGCCCTTCTGCACACAAGTACACTGTACTGCGAACGAGTACACTGTACTGTGCATGAGTACACCATACTGCGCATGAGCACACCATTCTGCATGCGAGTACACCCTACTACGCATAAATACACTACACTGTGCATGAGTACACCATTCTGCACACGAGTACCCATTACTGCACACAAGAACACCATACTGTGCATGAGTGCACCATTCTGCACACGAGTACCCCTTTTCGTGCACGAGTACACTATACTGTGCATGAGCACACCATTCTGCACGCGAGTACACCCTACTGCACATAAATACACTACACTGTGCATGAGTACACCATTCTGCACACGAGTACCCCTTACTGTGCACGAGTACACTATACTGTGCATGAGCACACCATTCTGCACGGGGGGGGGGGGGGGGGGGGGGGGGGGGGGGGGGGGGGGGGGGGGGGGGGGGGGGGGGGGGGGGGGGGGGGGGGGGGGGGGGGGGGGGGGGGGGGGGGGGGATACTGTGCATGAGTACACCATTCTCCACACGAGTACCCCTTACTGTGCATGAATACACTATACTGTGCATGAGCACACCATTCTGCACACGAGTACCCCTTACTGTGCATGAATACACTATACTGTGCATGAGCACACTATTCTGCACGCGAGTACACCCTACTGCACATAAATACACCATACTGTGCATGAGCACACCATTCTGCACGCGAGTACACCCTACTGCACATAAATACACCATACTGTGCATGAGTACACCATTCTGCACACGAGTACCCATTACTGTGCACGAGAACACCATACTGTGCATGAGTACACCATTCTCCACACGAGTACCCCTTACTGTGCATGAATACACTACACTGTGCAAGAGTACACCATTCTGCACGCGAGTACCCCTTACTGTGCATGAATACACTATACTGTGCATGAGTACACCATTATGCACACGAGTATATCTTACTACGCACAAGTACACTGTACAGTGCATGGGTACAGCATACTGCACATGAGTACACTGTTCTGCACACGAGTACACCTTGCTGTGCACGAGTACACCATTCTGCACACAAGCACACCTTGCTGCGCATGTGTGCACTGTACGGCGCATGAGTACACCATACTACACACAAGTACATTGTACCGCACATGAATACATGATGTTACACATAAGTACACTGTACAGTGTATGAGTACATGATGCTACACATGAGTACACTGTACAGTGTATGAGTACATGATGCTACACATGAGTACACTGTACAGTGTATGAGTACATGATGCTACACATGAGTACACTGTACGGTGTATGAGTATACAATACTGCACATGAGTACACTGTATTGCTTGGCAAAGCTTGGCTTTGCTTAAATTACCTTAACGAAGGAACACAGTTCTAGAGTTCTATCAATATTGCCAACCTGTTTGTTGAAAGTGAGTCGAATGAACTGTGACACCTTAATTATTAACAGATGATCTGGGTCTAATCAAAGAGTCATTAAGATTCAGTTCAGTTTTAGCGACTTAGTTCTATTTGTCCTTGGATCAACTATTGGAAGCTTAGTTTTATCACAATTTCGTAAAAAGAAAGTTTAAAGACTTCCACTCTTTGATCTTTTCAACGCGTCTCTCGTGTTTAGTGGTCATAAAAGCACTATTTCCATACATATGTGCCGATCTGGCACTCTGACCCCAACCTCAGGCCTTGAACTCGACTATGTTTGTATAAGAGATTTGAGGACCAGCTACCCTCCAAAAGCTCTGAGTCTGAGGGAATCAGATGTATACAAGTCAGGAAACTCCAGAGTTTGACGTCTCTGTCGCTTTTCCAGATGGCCTGAAGCCACCGTGCATTCTGGATCCTAACGCCAACAAGAAACCAAAACAAATCTGACATCGAAGCACTCATCTTTATTTATCTTCAGAATTATGGCCACCATTTATTTGTATTTGGCACCAAATGTGACTTTGTTTCCTTGGAAAGTGGGCAGGCCCTGACAAATCCATTCTGCTGATGTATGAGTCCTCAGATGGATGGTGTTCAGTGGTTTGGTGGCAATAAATGGGGATAAAAAAGGAGAACGGGAACCAGTGGAGGAAAAGAAAAAAAAAGAAATAAAGGAAAAGTGGGTAATTAAAAAAGAATTCCACAGGCGCCAGCTTTCTAAACGTCAGCACCTCAGTTTCACACACACACACACGCAAGCATACACAGACACACTTATGCATGCACAGACACACACACACACACACGCATGCACAGACACACATACGCATGCACAGACACACCCACAGACAGGCACTTACCGTCCTCAGTGGGGATGTAGATGTTGAGATACAGACAGTCCTCGCTCTGGTCCTGCAGGTAGGTGGCAGCGGCGTCCAGGTTCTCTGTGAACCACACGGGCATCATGATCTCGGGCAGTGCCCCATGCACATTCTGTGGGCATGCCGGAGCAAATCGTGTGGCATTTCGTACATCGTGCCAGGCTCCGGGTGCTTCTGGTGGCTGAAAGCGGCGCTCCCCAACAGGTGGTGTGGCGTATGGAACACCCAGAAACTGCTCCACTGGACCCAGGATCTCATTATTCAACTCCTTCCTAATTCCACGAATCTTCCCGTAGCTAGTGGATACAATGGGGTGTTTGGAGGTGCCAAAATCCGAGCGCTGGCATGATGTAAAGACCAACCGTAGTGCCAGTCCTAACATCCACAGTAAACTTGCATCCCGTCTGCGACGAGGGCATGAAAAGACCCAACGCTCCCCGTTGTCAATCTTTGCAGACATGGCAGGAATGGTCCCGGGGAAACAGCAAAGGTGGAGGGGAAGAGAAGTGTGTGTGTGTGTGTGTTTGCTAGAGATGCATGTGCAAGGCCTGACGCAGAATGCTGAAGAGCTTCATGCTAACATCCCTGCAGCATCCTCATGGTCCCTCCTTCTGGTTCTTCTTAGCTCCCTGCAGAGATAAAGAGTCAAAATAAGAACTTCTGAACTGAGAAATCCAGTAACACAATGCAATACTGAAAGTATACTTATAATTACATTTTCATTTTGCAGACAATTTTTCTCAAATTGAATTCTATATTCTATTGTTTATTTGTCAATAAGATACATCTGTAAAGTTGATCTTTAAATAGGTTTTCTGTTGAGTTTAGTTTGGCTAGGATGCATGTCCTCTTGTGTATTATACAGGAGCTGGTTTATCATCAGTCCTCACTATGGCATTTTACACTTAGTTGTCGTACAACGGCAAATTGATGGGGCAGTTGGTCATTTACAGTTGGACATTTTTGCGGTTGGTCTAAGATCTCTCTACTGAAGTGAAATGCACAACTCCTGCATACCTTTAGCATGAAAAATGCTAAGTCTTACATTTTATAAAATGGGATGGGGTGCTATATATATATATATATATATATATATATATATATATATATATATATATATATATATATCCATCCATCCATCCCTTATCTTCCACTTTATCCTCTAGTAGGGTTGCGAGGAGGTTCCTCATGACCATCCAGGGGAGAACGATTTGAGCGCTGGGCAGATGCACCCAGGACAGGGCGACAATCTATCGCTGGGCACACACTCACTCACACAGACATACCGTGTCTGTGCATATACTATATATTCCCTTGTTGGCTCACTGCCCACATCACACTGCCTTAGCTGTACTTGCAAACTTTCTCCGGCACCGGCTCTTGGCCCCGCTTCCCTTTCATGGGCCGTTCTGAGTGCACCTGCTATGGATGCTCATCTTAGCCAGCCCACGGATCTGAAAAAGGCCTGGCTACAGTTTTGTTTCGGCGACTTGTCAGGCTCGGTTCGTCGTGATCTTTTTTATTTTGTTTCTATGTTTTTGGCTATCATTGACTACAATGTGAACATGCTAACCACTAAGCCACCGTGCCGCCCATATATATCATTACTTTTACAATAACAAAGTCGGGCGTCAGGGTGGCTTAGTGGTTAGCATGTTCGCCTCTCAGCGCTAGGGATTCCTGGTTCGAATCCCCATCTGGGTGGAGTTTACATGTTCTCCCCGTGTCTGCGTGGGTTTCCTCCGGGTTCTCTGGTTATATCCCACAGTCCAAAAACATGGATCAAGTCAATTGAATTTTCTAAATTGCCCCATATAGAGTGTGTGAGTGTGTGCCCAGCGATGGATTGGCGCCCTGTCCTGGGTCTATCTGCCCAGCGCCCGAAACGTTCTCCGCTGGATGGGCATGGGGAACCCCACCGCGACCCTAATAGAGGATAGCGTTTTTACTCAGTTTGAAGGAATCCCCATCTGGGTGAAGTTTCCATGTTCTCCCTGTGTCCGCGTGGGTTTCCTCTGGGTTCTCCGGTTTTCTCCTACAGTCCAAAAACATGGATCAAGTCAATTTAGTTCTCCAAATTGCCCCATATGGAGTGTGTATGTGTCTGTGTGAGTGAGTGTGTGCCCAGCGATAGATTGGCGCCCTGTCCTGGGTGTACCCGAAACGTTCTCCCCTGGATGGGCATGGGGGAACCCCCCCCCCCCCCCCGCGACCCTAATATAGGATAAAGCGGAAGATAATAAATGGATGGATAAATAACAAAGTCAAAAATGATCTCCCTACGATAAAAATGCTATATATTGTGTAGTCTAAGAACATGTGAACTCCTGATTCACGTTCATAAGGTAACAAGTTTTAATTGTAATAAGGATCGGAAATCAAAACCTGTAAATAAAAAAAAAAAACATTGTCATTAATTATAAACTAAATAACAATATGGTCAATATATTCAACAATCATTAGCAGGTGACGTGACAAAATTGGGTCCGTGATGCTTTACGCGTTTATTGAAGCAGTTCTGTAGTAAAACTCGAATCTGGGTCATTTGAAGCAGAGCAGAACCGATGGGGTTAAACTTCTCTCTCATGCTGTTCCAGATTCTCGGTTCCACTTGAGTTGGCAGCAGCAGTGTAAATCTCGTTGCAGTAGACGGGGGCAGTTAGGCATGTGAACTACCCTACTGAACACCACGCTAACGAACTGATGGCGCAATTCCACAAGCATGTGGCGACATCACGCTGCAGGGGATTGTGGGAAACAGAGCATGGCAACATATTCGGCTTGTAGTCTGCAATAAAACAATCATGAGGCTGTGTTAAACTAAAACGATGACACGTGGGCCGAAAACTCTGCTGATTGAATTAGATTACTTTACTCCGCTAGTGTTATTAATCCTATGGCTTTCAGCCAATCAGGATGCACCATAGGATCCCAAAGAGAAATTATTTGTGAAGTTAGGTAGCGAGAAACAAAAAGGGCTCATAAGCAGTGTTCCAATTCATCTCAAATATTTTTAGAGAGTTTTGGTGCCTCCATATTAACCTTCTTAGACCAATGTTTAATAGTGTGTGCCTGGACAAAAAAAAAACAGCTATGCTATATCAAAAAAGGTCATTCCCTAAATTGTTAATACAGGTTTAAAGTTAAACTGTAATAAATGGCTTAGGAGGGGGTGGGGTTTAAAGGACAGGAGAGCTTTTCACTTTCCTTTGGTCAAACAATGTCTAGTAATGAACAAGTGTTCGAAATGATGATGCTGTCTGTGTGAAGTGGAGATGTGATAACTGTGTATTAGAGGAAGATCTTCAGCATGTGTTTGTGTGATGAAACGCTGTGATGCATGAATAATTATAAGATGCAATTAAGGCCAGAGACTCATCCATCGCTGGCAGGCTGCAATTGCACTTCATAAATATGCATTTTTTCAGCTTTGACCCCCTACTATAAAACGCAAACACACAGAAGATCGCGGAGCACCATAGCAACACGGTTTGAGCGTGCTCAGAACATCTCAATGTTTAAAAATAGCACCAAAGAACACCAGTAAGAAATAAAAAAAGAAAGCAACATGTGGACAAATTTTCACACAGGCAAAATCTAACAAGCAATAAAATATCTGACCAACAGAGTCACCAAGGTCATATTCAGCACAGCCAACACAGGCACCAAGATAATATTTTATCACATCCATTATAGCCATTAACACAATCCATAAAATCATTCATTCATTCATTATCTTTCACATGATCCTCTATTAGGTTCGAGGCGGGGTTCCCCATGCCCATCCAGGGGAGAACGTTTCGAGCACTGGGCAGAGACATCTAGGGTGCTAATCTATCACTTGGCACAAACTCACTTACTCACACATACATACACACACACACACACACACACACACACACACACACACAGACTATATAGAGGCAATTTAGAGCAGCCAATTTACTTTGAAACCATGTTTTTGGACTAATGGCGGAAACCCACGGGGACACAGAGAAAACATGGAAACTCCACCCAGATTGGGATTCAAACCTGTGTTGAGAACCTCCACCCAGTGCTGAGAAGCGAACGTCCTAACCACTTAGTCAGTTTGCCGCCTTAGCAAAATCATATCTAACACAATTAACACAGGCATTAAGATTATATTCCATATAACCAACCAGGCTTCTATACTATATTTAGCACAGTCATCAAGATAACACAGCCACCACAGTAAGGATAATATTTAACACATCCAACACAAAAAAAGGCATTAAAATTATATCGAACACAACTCGCACATACACCAAACTAATATCAAACACAGACATCAATGTGAAAGCAGCTAACACAGAAATGAATCCCATCTATAACACAGCTTATAAAAAATAATGCACACATCTGACCGCTTCACATTCGTATCAATGCGATACATCATTGTGTGCATTATTCACAATGAACGACATACAATACATTATTTTAAATACATAAACTATAGAAAAATGTAAACAGCGAGCTGATTCCCAATGATCAGTTTTTTCATGAACCATGTTCAGTATTTTGGCCTCTAGATGGCAGTTTTCGATTGATAAAGAAACTGGAAGCCTGTTACTCAGCGATCAGACCAGTTTATTGATGATTTTGCTTTCAAAAAACGCATTTTTGAATAAAAATTTAGCTTTTTCATTATAGTGTGTTTGTAACTGTCAACGGGCTTAGTGGTTAGCACGTTCGCCTCTCAGCGCTAGGGGTTCCCGGTTCGAATCCCAATCTGGGTGGAGTTTCCATGTTCTCCCCGTGGCCGTGTCCTGAGTGGGTTTCCTCCGGGTTCTCCGGTTTCCTCCCACAGACCAATAACATGGATCATGTCAATTAAGTTATCCAAATTGCCCCATATAGAGTGTGTCTGTGTGTGAGTGTGTGTGCCCAGTGATAGATTGGCGCCCTGTCCTGGGTGTATCTGCCCAGCGCCCGAAATGTTCTCCCCTGGATGGGCATGGGGATCCCCCTCCGTGACCCTAATATAGGATAAAGCGGAAGATAATGGATGGATGGATGGATGTACCTGTTAAATAACTCGAGGTTGTGCATTATGGTGAATACATCAGGTAAAAGAGCTGTAACGGACAAATAACACCTGCAATTATTTGCAATAATGCACACCCTCTCGTCACACACAGACATCCGAATAATATTTACCACACTTAATAAACAGTCTTGCATGTGCTGAAAACAGATACAAAAGTTTAGGAACATGTGTTTGAAGTTTGTGATTGACGAAATTGAAGTGGTTGTAGATTGATTTTCAGAATGACAAAGAATTTGTGGTGATGCTGTGTGTAGAAGAGGGACCGGGCAGAGAGCCACGACCCCAGGGGAGCATTAGCAATGAGCTATAGTTGTGCTCTCAAGCTGGACATGCCAATAAAGCACTCAGAGTGAACACAGATGTAATGGATCCCTAACTGAGCATGTGTATGTGTGCAGAGGGGCGGGGCTATGATACGCCCAATATCACTTTATTGAAGCCCAATATATCATTCTAAGTGAGTCCTGTGTTGGTCACAGTCATATGGGCCACTTTCGAGCACCTGATGGCTGAGCAGACAGGATGATGGGTGATGGGGATGCAAATGCATATTACAGGAACGATTACAAATGGTGAATGTGCTACATCCACCCTGTTAAATTAGGTAGGCGTGAAAGTTTTGTATATTCTGTTCTTGTTCATGATTCATCCTCCTTCACCAGACTGCAGCCCATTAATAAGAGATGATAATCAATAACAATGTAAAATGTAGAACATTACAAATGAGCAGACTTTAGGAGGCAGGATGTAAATAAGTAAATGCTGTGTAATAGATGCTCTGGCTGTGTCCCAAACGGCGTACTACATACGGAAGCAGTAGGTAAACATCACCACTCTTTTCACATGACATCATCAGTTCACATACAGCAGACACGACAGACCACAGAAAGCCAAGGACCAAAACAAGGATGGCATATTTATCATTTAATCCCAATATTTTGCTAAAAGCTTTAGAACATGTGATTAAAAGTGTATAAAATCAAACACTGCCAGTAAAAAAAAGTTGATTAAACAGAAAACAGTTATTTTGACTTATTTTGACTCGGACTTAAAAAAAGCCTTGTTTGATAAAACCCTCCAAAGTTTTTTATTCCTTCAAAATATGCAAACAGGAAGGTATTAAGCACTTGCCGTCCTGCAAAGGATATCAGCTTCAGCTATAATTTCACACCGGGCTTTAATAACCGAGGCCGAAACAATCACTTCTGGACTCGGCGTCGATTCACACAGTGTTCTTCTTTCCCAGCATGCACTGCACTACATGGCTCAGCAGGACAGACACGCAGAAAGATAAACATGTAGAAGAATAAAGAAATAGAAGTCAATTAAACGAGCTGTAACGAGGCAGAAAGAAAAAAAGAGGCGTTAACGAGCGCGTGAGGGAACCGGGACATAAAACGCTGGTTAAAAGAGGCGAAGGTGCGAAAAAATAACCCAAAAAATCCTCCTAATCAACACATTGCCATGGAGACAGTGCTGCTTTAAAAGGAGCTTTCTTTGCACACACACACACACACACACACACACACACACACACACACACACACATGCCAAGAGCCAAACACCTTGTTTTCCCACCACGTGAGCTCAGAAACAAAAAGAACCCCTTAAAAGGGGTTTCAATTTAAAAATAATTTAATTTAATTCATCCATTCATTCATTATCTTCCGCTTTATCCTATGTTAGGGTCGCAGGGGGGGGGGGTTCCCATGCCCATCCAGGGGAGAACATTTTGGGCGCTCGGCAGATACACCCAGGACAGGGTGCCAATCTATCGCTGGGCACACATTCACACATTTACATTTGGTCATTAAGCAGATGCTTTTATCCAAAGTGACTTACAAGGTGAACACAGGGTTAATCACAACATCCCTGGAGCAATGGGGCAATTTGGAGAACTCAATTGACTTGATCCATGTTTTTGGACTGTGGGAGGAAACCGGAGAACCCGGAGGAAACCCACGCGGACACGGGGAGAACATGGAAACTCCACCCAGATGGGGATTCCTTCATTCATTCATTCATTATCTCCCGCTTTATCCTCTATTAGGGTCGCGGTGGGGTTCCCCTTGCCCATCCAGGGGAGAACATCTCGGGCACTGGGCAGATAGACCCAGGACAGGGCGCCAATCCATCGCTGGGCACACAGTCACTCACACAGACACTCTATATGGGGCAATTTTGAGAATTCAATTGACTTGATCCATGTTTTTGGACTGTGGGAGGAAACCGGAGAATCCGGAGGAAACCCACGCAGACACGGGGAGAACATGGAAACTCCAACCAGATAGGGATTTGAACCGGGAATCCCTAGTGCTGAGAGGCGAAAGTGCTAACCACTGAGCCACCGTGCCGCCCATTTAATTATTGTCAATAAAACATTTGTTTGATTCTTCCACATCACTGCAGATGATGAGAGACAATCATTTAAACTATTTCTAAGACATACAGTAATTATTATTAAGAATCATTCTCTCAATACTAAGTCATATATCGCCATCAGGGTCACGAAGACACAGCGAATACAGGATTCTCTGCCCAGGATGTCAAGGCAAAGAAACACATTTGCATACAAATTCACACCTTTAAATATATTTACATTGAGTATCCTCACTTTATTGGGTAGTATGATTTAAGAAATCCACTTGCAAATGGGAAAGCATGCAAACTCCACCCATAATGTGACTTGTCTGTCCTGCCTGGCAATATAAAACATATAAGGTTAGTGTAATGAGTAAATAATATAAACTGAAGTAGCCAGAGAGTGTTTGGCTGTGTGAAGAACATACCAAATCCACAGCATTTTTCAGTGTTTGAGCTGAGGATATAATCCTGAACCTGTATGTGTGGGGCAGCAACATTACCTGTGGTGAAATGGTGATTAACAGACGAGGTCATGTTCTTCACCGCAGTGATGAGAGCAATCTGGATGTGCTCTAATTACTGTTCATTCAAAAAGAGCATCGAGGTGCGAGTGGGTGTGTGTATGTGTGCATGAGTGTGTGAGTGCACCAGCTGAACTGCCTCCAGACAGAGCTCATTTAAGAGCAAGCAGACCCACACTAGCACATGAACATGCCAACTAAATATGATGTGACGGGTGTGTGGAGTATCAGCCAGAAGAACGAGTGTCCCTCACACACACACACACACACACATTATATTTTATATATATATATATATATATATATATATATATATATATATATATATATATATATACATACACACACAGAACCCTGAATAAAAGTACTGAATGTGTTCCCAGTACATGGCCAAAGGTATGTGGACAGCTGTGAGAGTCGTATATTGTTAAAGCCACAGTGAAATTGTGAGAAAACTATATTTGACAACATTGCAGCAATAGTTTGGGAAAGGTCACTTTATTTTGGCCAACACTGCAGCCCTTTACTCAAAACAACCTCAGGTCTTAGTAAAAGCCAACATCATGAATAAGTCTCAAAATTTGGACAAGCTAACCTAATAGTTTAAATCCCCTGAAAACCCAAAACCTTGTGGATAAACAACTTAACTAAAATATAACTTAGTAAAACCCACTAAAACCCCAAGAATGTGAGTAAAACGCAGCCTTGTGTACAAAATAAAATCTACTGTGTAAATCCTATGTTAGTAAGCAAAATTTAAACTACACCTAGTAACTTAATAACTCTAAATTAATATAAACTAATAAGTAGAAGCAAATCTAAAGGGTCAAAGGTTAAAACAATGAGTAAAATCCAATTTAGCATCTAAAAATTAATAAGAACTGAAGTACTGAGTAAAAACGCTTATCCTGTATTATGGTCGCGGTGGGGTTCCCCATGCCCATCCAGCGGAGAACGTTTCGGCCGCTGGGCAGATAGACCCAGGACCGGGCGCCAATCCATCGCTGGGCACACACTTACACACACAGACACACTCTATATGGGGCAATTTGGACTGTGGGCTATAACCAGAGAACCCGGAGGAAACCCACGCAGACACGGGGAGAACATGTAAATTCGAACCGGGAATCCCTAGTGCTGAGAGGAGAACGTGCTAACTACTAAGCCACCGTGCCGTGTCCCATACAATTAATAAAATTTAAAACCAACATGATAAAAGCTAGCCAAAGATTTAAAACTTATTGCAGTCCAGGAGTAAAAGCTAATCCAGAAAGAGAAGCTACATGATAGCTCTACAACACAGGAGCTGACAGAACGTTAACTCACAGTCAAATGTAAAAAAGTAAAAGCCACTGAATAAAAAATAACCCTTTGAGAAAAACCTTAAGAACCGAGAGGAAGTTAATCTAGTGCGAGAAGACTAACAAAGTCGAAGAGAGTGAACTGCCGAGTGCAAAATCCCACAGATCTTTTCCACCGGCGATTCCCTCAGGTCAGGTTGTGAACAAAAAGATGAAAGCAAGCGTGAACTCTCCAGAGAACGTTCTTCTGTCATCACACATACATTCACAGAGTCAGTCAGAGCTGATATGAAAATATCAGGTCCCCCTGTACATGTTTTAACACCATTCCTCAGGTGGAACACTATCAGCTAGCTACATTTAGCATTTTACAGTGCTACGATAGCTAGCCAGTCTGACAACCTTTTAATTAAGTAATGTTAAAGAATATCAATAACTCAATTCTTTTTCTGTGGCATATAAACCACATAACAGGGATGAGTCTTAACTGGATGAAGGTAAAGGACCTCTGTTGCTAGGCAACACAATATGAACACAAAGCGGAAGGTAGTTGATAACTAAGGCTAATGTTTGAGCTTAGCAGCTTTATGAAAACATGCAAAACGGTTTCTAATATATTTTTAGAAACCATGTACAATACAGAAATAGCAGTTTAAATTACCAAGATCTTTATTAAATCTATAAAAAACCATAGTGATACAAAACCTGCATAGTTTATTCCTTTAGTATAAAATGCTAACTAAAGTCTGCAAGATTGTAATACCTGGCAACCCCAGGTGGGGTTCCATTTACATGTTTGGGGACGCGGCGCATTAATGGAGTTCTAATTGGTGGCCCTTTTTATTCCAGTCAGCCCATTGGAACGGAGCTTCTGGTCATGGCGTTATGGGTCCTGTCGAGTTTCAGCACCTAGTTTTCCTAATTCCTAATCCAGAGTCATGACCTCTGTTGCAGGCTCCATAGGACCTTCAGTACATTCAGACCTGTCATAAGGCCTGCTGTCTTCCTGCTAGCTGCTTGGGACAGTCCTCAACTCAGGGATTACCAAGGTCTTTTGTTTGTTTTTCACGCCATTCCTTTCCTTATATATTTTACAACCTGGTGGACCCATAATAAAGTATTCTTGGCATACTGTGAACTTCTTGTTGGGACTATTCTCACCAGCCATGACAGATATCTGTCTTGGTGTATGTGTGAGTAAGTGTGTGTGTGTGTGTGTGTGTGTGTTAGGGTTGATCAGTGAGTGAGTAATACATTTGTGTGAGTGCTTGTCGACCTCACAGGAACAAGGGCTGTGATTTAGCTAAAGGTTCAGGCTAACGTACAAGCACACATTTATCTTCTAAAGTAATTACACATCAATACTGTCCATTGGAGAAGGAGGGGGAGATGGAACAGCCATCCCATAATGCCTCAATAAATCATCCGCTCTGTACCTGAACCTACAGCAGAGGTGCTTCGTTACTTTCTTGTCTGTTAATTGGTAACCTGGGTGCACGTTGAACCCACAACACAGTCCGTCTTTACTGTAGCCAATCCCAGTGGAGTGCTTTTATCATACTTCCTGTTTACGTGTAAAACTTCGACACATTTTAAAGCCGTTTTCCAATCACACTGCCGACTATCAACTTTTAGCAACTTAGCATTTGGACATTATCATCATGTAATGTTAGCTAATGAGCTAGCTAGATTCAATTCAAATGTTAGCTTAACAAAGCTAATCAGTGTGCTATTAAGGTTTATTTAAGATAGTTTAATATTTAATTATGGGGTTTTTAACTAGCTTAAACTGAAGAAAAAACTTATGTAATAACTACGACATGTAAAGACATCGCAGGCACGGTGGCTTAGTGGTTCGCACATTCACTTCTCAGCTTTCAGGTTCGAATCCCAATCTGGGTGGTCTTCATGTTCTCCCCATGTCCGCGGGCGTTCCTTCGAGTCCTCCGGTTTCTTCTCACAGTCCAAAAACATTGATTCAAGGTATTTTAAATGCTCTTAACTGCCTAATTGCTTGTAAAGTGTGTTTGTGTGTGTGTGTCTTTGTGAGTGTGCCCCATGATAGATTGGCACCCTGTCGAATGTGGTGTATCTGCCTTGTGCCTGAAACGTTCTCCCCTGGACGGGCATAAGGAACCCCCGTGGCTAGTATAGAATTAAGCAAAAAATAATGAATGAATGTAAAGACATCAGGACGAGTAAAACTGTTTTAGTCACCTAAAAAGACCTCTTTGGTATGAATTGGACGGTTGATGGTTGTACCTTTTATTTGCACAGCTTCTTAAGTGCTCTTTGGAAACCATTGCCAGATGAGTGAGGTCAGATACTCATCATGAGATCAGTCAACGTTTTATTTTATCCTAAAGGTTTTGTAGTTTGAAAGACTTATTCCCCTGTTTCAATGATGGGTGTAGCGTGATGCTTGGTAGCATTTGTAACATCACAGCTTCATCCTCTGGGAGCGTGAGGACATTTTCCTTGGACATGTCATGGTTCAGCTCAGTTACAAAGACATTGTAAGAACAAAAGTCATATATTTTACAAGGTCATGAGGTCAGTGAAATACTGTTAACAAATCAGACTCCAGAAGTACAGTACTAGTCAAAGGTTTGGACATGCTTTTTTTTTTGCTCCATTTATTGTGCATTTAATTAGTTCCACTTAAAGATGGTGACTATAATTTATGTGACTATAATTACCAATTTGGACTTACAAAAATAAACTTCATTATTCAGTCTGTAATTGTAAAACTACAAAGTCATTTCAGGGTTAGGGTTCAGAGTGGGTGGCTTGGTGGCTTAGTGGTTAGCACATTCACATCTCAGCGCTAGAGATTTCCTGTTCAAATCCCAATCTGGGTGTTTCCACGTGCCTCTGGTTCTCAGGTTTCCTCCAATAGTCCAAAAACATGGATTGAAGGTAAATTGAATGCTCTAAATTGCCCCTTATTGTGTGTTAGTGTGTGTGTGTGTGTAAATGAGTGTGCCCCCTGTCCTGAGTGCATCTTCTAAGTGCCCGAAACTTGCTCCCCAAATTGGCATTGGGAACCCCTCCAAACACACACAACCCTAGTTGTGTTTGGATTAAGCAGAAGATGAATGGCCGGATGGATGGATTCACTGTTGGTCACTGAAGCCTTTCCACTGATGTCTTTATGGATCTTGTTCATTATTGACATTTGTACCTTATTTACACTCTGTTGAAGGTATACGATTGTCTAAAATGCGTGTCTGTGAGCTGTATTTTTTACGCATGTTTTAATAAGACTGAATGAAACTCTTCTCGCGTCAACTCAGGGTTTAGTTCAGGCTTGAACCATTAACCATCCGGTTCATGACTTATTACCTCAAACTGTAAATCTCTCAGCATTGCACAGATTAAAATATGTGACTTGGTGTAGGGGGCGGCATGGTGGTTTAGTGGTTAGCACGTTCGCCTCTCAGCACTAGGGATTCCCGGTTCGAATCTCCATCTGGGTGGAAATTCCATGTTCTCTTCATGTCCGCATGGGTTTCCTCCGGGTTCTCCGGTTTCCACCCACAGTCCAAAAACATAGATCAAGTCAAATGAGTTCTCCAAATTGCCCCATATAGAGTGTGTATGTCTGTGTGAGTGGATGGACTTGGTGTAGGGATTGGCATCCTAATTCAACCCAAATGTGTTCAACTGCATTGAATACTGGAAACTTCTTACAACTACACATCTCATACTTGCCAAGTTTCCACATACTTCTGAATATATGGTGAAGAAGAAAAAGAAGAAAAGGCTCAAACACAAATTTGCTGACTGGTTATTTAAGGATAAGAGCTGAATGGACTTACCATGTGACTGGAGTAGGATGGCTCCTGAGCTTCCTATTATGTCCTGAGCTTTGTACTTTATATTTTGCTGCACTAACACTGACAGGTTTCACATCACATATTTATACACTGTGGCTCATCGGGGGCAAAGTGTTAAATGTGATAGACCCGAACACCAGTGCGGTGCAGCGCCGCCGGATGAGGCAGATCCCTTTTTATTTCCCTTCCAATGTCCTTGTAATATTTAACAAGCATTTTTAATGGGATTGCAGCTGATGTGCGAGTCAGAGCTTTTACACATCGTGCCTTCATTTCATTATAATTATAGCGGCCTCTTCATCCTTCCTTCAGCTCGGCCACACCGCATTAAAATTCAGCCGAGGACAGTACAGAGTAAAACCTTCACTGCAGAGAGGATCAGCCACGAATGCCAGCTTTCTCCAAACCGCTAGCTAATGAATCTGGGGTAAATCAAACACCGTCGTCATGTCCATGTGCAGCCTTTAACAGATCCTCAAGGCTTTAGAATGTCACAGCTAATGGCTAGTTAAATATGTTCATGGCTTCATTACATTACAATTAATCAAAACATCTCATTTGTATTTCATGTGCCAACAGTAAAACCTATAACGCACTTCATTACAATAAGGAAAAATGTGATCCGAGGGATTTTACCTTGACATAGTTGTCAGTTGTGAGTATTTTTACAACCGCTGCTCAGAATGATGCAATAAGAAAAACATCCTATGATCAGCGGCTCTATTGCTAAAGTAATGTTATTGAGAGCAATAAGGGCAGAATAAACAAACTAATTGGACCTGAAGAGGTTACAAGACCTCAGGTAATCAATGTCTTAGGGCAGATTGGCCTTAGGGCTACAATGGTGAAAGCCCTGTGCAGTATTAGTATATCGCTCCTAATAAAGTCCTCTATAAGGGTGGTTAAATGTGAAAGTTACCATAACCATTCCTTCAGACCAGCACTATCAACAAGCGCCAAAGCAGTCGGAATGCCAATGCTCACTGGCCTGCAATGAGCAAACAGGATGCGTTTGTTCTCCCTGGCTCACAGCAGACTTCTTTAAAAACATCCCTGAAGGTAAGTTGTTCATATGGTATCATCCCAACTCCAGTGCAGTCCAGTGGCATAGGCTGCTGATATCCAGTGAGATAGTGATACTAAAAAGGCTAACCAGATTGACTGAATGACACATACACCAACTGTCCATTTACACACACACACACACACACACACACACACATACATACACACACACACACACACATACACACATACACACACACATACACACATACACACACACATATATATATATATATATATATATATATATACACATAGAGAGAGAGAGAGAGAGAGAGAGAGAGAGAGAGAGAGAGACTTTTTGACACTATGACACTATGTATTTTAAAGGTTGGGAGAAGAAGGCATGGACTGTGAGTCTGGAGAGTACATCTGAAGGTTCTCTGAGCAGAAACAGAGGACCGGATGATGGACAGTTAAAATAAATACACGGCCTTGCCGCCGGTCCTGGCTGACAGCCGCCCGCTTCCCCCACAAACACTGAAAAATCAGGTGTGAGCAGGTAACAGGTTGATCTGTATTCATTACTGCACCCCGAGGACAAGCCAGCGAAGGTCTCTGCTGCCTAAAGCATCCATCTGAGCTCCTCATTGTCACAGGATCAATAGGAACAGAGATGATGATTAACCCCTTCAGTTCAGTTCAGCTCCATGAATCCATAGCATCAATGAGGATAATTCACAGCTCATATGTATAATTTGTACTGTCAGTGGTATCCAGATGGAGGTATGTATTAGCGGAATATTATTAAAAAGCAAGAACCTATGTCAGAACATTAACACCAAAGATTTTGATCACTGACTAATTGAAATGGTTCTTCTCACGAATCTCCAATTTATACCTCCAATTTAACAATAATGTCACACTCTGTCATCAGCAGTGCTAATGTTAGAAAGCAGTGATGTCACTGCAGCTACAGGTAACATCTGTTGAAGGAAGCTGAGGGATACATCCCAATCCTTAAAACAATACACTATGCATCTGCCTCAATCCCTTTTCCCTACACAGCTGGTATGGGTGCACATCCTGCTGCATTGCCTTTGATCTTTAATAAAGACAACCCCAGGCCTGGCTGCACAGTGGTAAATCCTAGTGCACTACATAGTGCACAGAGTAATGTTTCAGCGATGCAGATAGTAATGAAAGGGGACGAGAGAGTAAACAGTGGCAGTAATGAAGGGGAGTGAGGGGGTTTATTAAGGAACGGCTCATTGATGTGATTAACGTCAGACGGCGGCGAGAGTAAATACACGTCTGGAGGGAGCAAGTGCAAACAGCGAGTCGATCTATAACCAACTTTATGATTGTCCTTACATTAACACCTGATGCGAATTGTGTGTCAGAGCCTCACAGTAAGGAGTGGTGCCACAGGTGAGACTGTGGCTTGACAAACATGATATAATTTATGTGTGATATTTGGTATGTTCACCATGTGCAAAAATAAAACCAGTATTGTGTTAAAACTACAAATAGCTAAAACTATGAGGCCATGAGCCTAATAAATAAAGAGCCTAATAAAGCGGCCAGTTGGTGTGGATTCCTGCAATAAACATTTAAACATTTTACTATAAATAATAGGGCGGCACGGTGGCTTAGTGGTTAGCACGTTCGCCTCTCAGTGCTAGGGATTCCCGGTTCGAATCCCCATCTGGGTGGAGTTTCCATGTTCTCCCCGTGTCTGCGTGGGTTTCCTCCGGGTTCTCCGGTTTCCTCCCACAGTCCAAAAACATGGATCAAGTTAATTGAATTCTTAAAATTGCCCCGTTTAGAGTGTGTCTGTGTGAGTGAGTGTGTGCCCAGCGATGGATTGGCACCCTGCCCTGGGTCTATCTGCCCAGCGCCTGAGATGTTCTCCCCTGGATGGGCATGGGGAACCCCACCGCGACCCTAATAGAGAATAAGCGGGAGATAATGAATGAATGACTATAAATAATAGCATTTGTGGAAATTCTTATAAACACCACCGGCCTGTAAACAACGTCTACATGCATTAAAGCAACAAACAGCTTCCCATAAACTATAAAGGTACCCTACATAGTGCTCTTCATGGAAAGTGGTTTTTTTGTTGCAAACCTGTGTTTTTAATACATGGAGAGAATGTTGTATTTATTTCCTCAACATCTAGGTATAGCTTACAGACTACCCCAATCACAACCCAACACAAACCTCGAGTACCAAGTGAGGGTGTGAGGAAAGTTCCTGTGAGTTTAGGGAACTCATTAGCAGATGGTAACGTGGCGTGTTTGGGGCCAGTGTTTCTGCCCCCACTTGCTGATGAAATGCTTTTGATGTGAGAAAGCTGTGGAGTTCAGCAGGTGATTCATTACCTGCAGTGTTTAGTGTGTGTGTGTGTGTGTGTGTGTGTGTGTGTGTGGGCTAAAATGCACACTTTCACACTTCTAACATCATCAAACCCACATGCTTTGAAAATTACAAGAGTTACTGCTGGTGCAGCACAAAGACTAAAAAACCTAAGCACGCCGGCAAAAATCCAAGTCACCAGGATGCTTACAATACATTTAAGTCAAGGGTACGCAAGACATTAATGTCCCAATGCAGCCCCCTTGTGGTAAACCAGGAAGACATGCTCATTTAGACCTATCAGTGATGGTTCAATGGCTCAGCGATGTCACTACCTCACCGCGGCGTCGTATTTGAAGTTATGTGTTAACAAATAATGTAATCTTTTTAAGTCTGTATTGCTGAACATTTCAGGAACCTGTTAGCTTAGCATTATCCCAACAATCAAAAGCACCGCATTAAACTGTAAACCAAAAATATGTCAAAATGTGTAAAATGTGTCATCTTCAGGCGCACCGCAGAAGTTAGCGGAAAGGCTTTAGAATTATGTGCAAAAAGGAACTTTTGCGGCGGCATGGTGGCTTAGTGGTTAGCACGTTCGCCTCTCAGCACTAGGGATTCCTGGTTCGAATCACCATCTGGGTGGCGTTTCCATGTTCTCCCTGTCTCTGTGTGGGTTTCCTACGGGTTCTCCGGTTTCCTCCCAGTCCAAAAACATGGATCAAGTCAATTGAATTCTCCAAATTGCTCCATATAGAGCGTGTCTGTGTGAGTGAGTGTGTGCCCCGTAATAGATTGGCGCCCTGCCCTGGGTGTATCTGCCCAGTGCCCAAAACGTGCCCCTGGATGGGCATGGAGAACCCCACCGCGATCCTAATATAGAATAAAGCGGAAGATAATGAATGAATGAAAAAAGGAACTTTTGCATAATTAACCCTGTGATGTTAGAAGGGATTCATATAGCAGAGACGCCCACAAACTATTAGCCATTTAGCACTTAGTAGAATGGATAATGTGGACTTAAGGTTTGGCCATGTCGGAATAACAGAGTAGAAAGTTCTCAATCTGCCCTCCCAGACCTCGAGTCTGATGAGATACGTGAGCACCCATCAGCGCAGGACGGGTTCATCTTCAGACCTCCAGTAATACTCACAGGAAATGAGCTAAACGATGTTCAGACGTTAGCATCATCATCATATAGCATTTATCGTGCATTAAGCACCGCTAATGCATCCGTATCAATAATGTAATATCCTCCTGATCTTATCAGCCCAAGGCTCCGGAGGAGAGCAGGAGCGAGTGCTGGTCAGTTAAAGGTGTAGCATAACAGTACAGGAATAAGATTAAAGGTTTAAAGCATCAGTGTATCTAAAATCAGGAACTTCTGAATTTCCTTGGTGGGAAGCAGGAGAGACGTTTTAACATTCACACTGCGTATTGAGTTTATTAGTAACCCGATCTGTACATGTAATAAACTGTCTAATCAATTTACATTTAATATCACATAGCATTAAGTTTTTTAACTCTGTCTCAGAACAAATGGCTCCTCCAAAATCGAATAGATTCAGCTGGATGTGGGTTTAGAGGGACTTGGGTTTAGTGGTATGTGGGTTGAGGGGGTATGAGTCCAAATGGGCCCAGTGTAACAGGGTGTCAGTGGGATTTGGGTTTAGTGAGAGGTAAGTTTGGACAAATATCATTTTAGTGGTATGTGGGTTGAGGGGCATGGGTTTCTTGGGATGCAGAGTTAATGGGACATGGGTTCAAATGAGTCCAGTGTGAGGGGTGTCAGTGGGATTTGGGTTTAGTGAGGGGTAAGTTTAAACATACATAAGTTTAGTGGTATGTAGGTTAAGGGGGGCATGGGTTTATTTGGATGAAGGGTTAATGGGACATGGGTTGAAATGGGTCCATTGTGATGGAGTGTCAGTGGGATGTGGATTTAGTGAGGGGTAAATTTAGACGGACATAAGTTTAGTGGTCTGTGGGTTAAGGGGGGCATATGTTTATTGGGATGCAGAGTTAATTGGACATTGGTTCAAAGGGGTGTCAGTGGGATGTGGGTTCAAATTGGTCCAGTGTGACGGGGTGTCAGTGGGATGTGGGTTTAGTGTAGGTGAGTTTAGATGGATATTAGTTTAATGGAATATGGGTTGAGGGGGGGCATGGGTTTAATGGGAAGCAGGGTTAGAGGGACATGGGTTCAATGGGTCAAATGTGATGGGGTGTCAGTGGGATGTGGGTTTAGTGAGAGGTAGTTTTGCAGGACAAGGGTGTAGTGGTAAGCAAGATCACTTGAAGCAATTTAAGAGGCATGTTAGTGTGGTGGGACGTGGGTTTCACAGAACGAACTAAAGTCCTAATCTGAAGTTTATCGTGAATAAATCAGTTCTTTTAAAGTCTCGAATGTTCTAGTCAGAAATGTTCTGAAAATCCTCCTCGTCCCTCTGCGTTTCTCTTTTCTCAACACTTTAAACTTTAATCAGCCTGCAGTCCATGCTGGCGCTTCCTAAGACACACACACACACACACACACACACACACACACGTTACACAGCTCAAACGATGCATAGGGTGTTAGCACAAAGCTAACGCTGCATCGCTCTGCATTATTTATCTCTTCTGAAGCCGCTCTCATCCAAGCCGTTCTGCATTTCTCCATCTTACATCAATCCCCCTATCTTTCCCTCAAACTCTCCCAGCTGAAGCCATTTTGGGAACCTGCCACATTTCTGACCTGATTTCAGAACAGGTATTAAATTTACACCTGTGTAGTGAGAGGCTAATCTATTGGGAGTGGAATGTAGGCCACATGGCTCTGCGCTAAACAGAAAGCTGTACTCCTTCCGAAAAATAACACTTTATTTACTTTTAATAACCTAGGAAAACAAAATGATTGCGCACTAAATAAAAGTATTCACTACTCTGGGGTGTGCACTAGAGTTTACCTGCACTATAATTGAGTGTTTAGTAAGTTGTAAGACTGTGCATTACATTAAGAGAATTCACTACTGATGGATTTCGTACTTTACACAAGTGTGCACTAGTTCAGCATGTTCATTACATTAAGGCATCCTCTCCGCTCAATCATGCACTACAGTAGTGTACAGTCTTACCGAGCACACTTAAATGTAACAAACACTTATCACAAAATCCATCCATCCATTATCTTCTGCTTTGTCCTCTATTAGGGTCATGGTGGGGTTCCCCATGCCCATTCAGGGGAGAATGTTTCAGGCGCTGATACACCCAGGACAGCGTGCCAATCCATTGCTGGGCACACTCACTCACACAAACACACTCCATATGGGGCAATTTGGAGAATTCAATTTACCTTAAATCCATGTTTTTGTACTTTGGGAGGAAACCTGAAAACCCGGAGGAAACCCACGCAGACAAGCGGAGAACATGGAAACTCCACCCACCTAGCGCTGAGAGGCGGTCGTGCTAACCACTAAGCCACCATGCCGCCCTCTTATCACAAAATGTGATGGAAAAATGTGATGAAAACTAATGGATACATATTTAAATATAGTCGAAATGTGTAAACAACCATGTAGTGCACTAGTTTAAAGTGTCTGTGAAAATGTCCCCTAATTGAAGAACCATAAAATCATTAAGGTAATAATGCAATTGCACTATTTCAGTGTGTATCGCATTAAAGACCATGTTACAATTCTGCACTATAGCCTGTGTAGGTTTACTATGTTAGTATCTACTAATTAAGATATGCCTTAACTGAGAGTGCACTATGTTAGCATGTGAACTATGTGCATGTTCACTATGATGTATTGTACTATTATTAAACTATATATTGTGTTCACATGATTGTTTGCAACAGTACAGTGTAAAAGATGTTTACACAAAAGTGTGAACTTCACAGGAGTGTTTACTTTGTTAATGTGTACTATGTTACACTATAAAATGTTAAGAGTGCACTATGTAATTTTGTGCACTGTTTACTTCTTTAGTGTCTTTGACATGAAAGTGTTCATTATGTCTGTTTACTATATTAGAATGTGATTTACATGTTTCGGGCACTGGTTGGTTAGCACGCCTCTCAGCGCTGGTGATCCAGGTTTGAATTCCGATCTGGGTGGTTTCCATGTTCTCCCCATGTGTGCGGGTTTCCTCCGGGTTCTCCGGTTTCCTCCCACAGTCCAAAAACATGGATTCAAATTAAAGTGAATGCTCTATATTGCCCCATATAGATTGTGTCTGTGTGAGTGTATCCAGTAATAGATTGGCGCCCTGTCCTGGGTGTATCTGCCCAGCACCCGAAACACATTCGCCTTTTAGCGCTGGGGATACCTGGAGTCTCCATGTTCTCCCCGTGTCTGCATGTGTTTCCTCCAGGTTCTCCGGTTTCCTCCAACAGTCCAAAACCATGGATTCAGGGTAAATTGAATGCGCTAAATTGCCCAATCTGTGTGAGTGAGTGTGCACAGCGATAGATTGCCGCCCTGTCCTGGGTGATCTACCTAGCGCCCGAAACGTTCTCACCTGGATAGGTATGGAGAACCCCCCACGGCCCTAGTAGAGGATTGAATAGAAAATAATGAATTAATGAATTTACATGGGGCGGCACGGTGGCTTAGTGATTAGCATGTTCTCCTCTCAGCACTAGGGATTCACGGTTCGAATCCCCATCTGGGTGGAGTTTCCATGTTCTCCCCGTGTCCGCGTGGGTTTCCTCCGGGTTCTCCAGTTTCCTCCCACAGTCCGAAAACATGGATCAAGTCAATTGAATTCTCCAAATTGCCCCATATAGAGTGTGTCTGTGTGAGTGAGTGTGTGCTTAGCGATGGATTGGCGATGGATGGAACTACGTGAAAGGCTGCACTATGTTCAAATGTGAACGTGTGAGAGTGCTCACTACATTAGAGTGTAAACTATGTGAATGTGTGCACTACCATGTAGTGTGCACTAGTCAGGCTTAACAGAGCAGCCTTGTGTGAACATGAATTCAGCCATTGACAGAGCACCGGCTCACCAGGGTGGACTGGCATGTAAATGCGGATGGGTAAAGCAAAGGCCATACCCTGTCTGCTGCATCCCTCTCCCAGTGTGTGTGTGTGTGTGTGTGTGTGTGTGTGTAAGGCACCATGGCAATGCCTTAAAATGAGTCCACTGAGCTACCTGAGCACCTCTTCTCTGCATGTCATCTTTCAGACCTATCACAAGGCATTTAGCTGTGCATCCTCTTCATCAGTCACCATCACCATCCTCTTCGTCGTGTGCTCAGGTGCAAGCAGACATGAGCCGTCTGCGTTACCAGGCAGAAATCGTATCAGTCACATCTGTGATTCGGTCGTGATGTCACGCCGCGTTCATATACACGTCTGATCCGTCATTTGCGTTTCCCCTTAAAAATCGTCCGACGTGTCGGGACGCTGCGTGGGGTGCGCGCGCTCGCCCGCGTGCGCTTGTGCGTGTGGGTGTGCGCGCGCCTGCCTTCGCCTTAATTAAGCACCGAAATGCTGAATGTGCACGAGATCGATGGGCTACGTGATGGAGAATTCGACAACGCACCTATAGCCCCCCCTCCCATACACACAGACATGCAGACATTTTACCCTTCTCCCAAATAACTGCGAGATAGGTATAAAAACAGACCCCCGCTCTTACCCACGGTGCTGTGCAGGAGACCGGCGTTTATTCCATCGTTCCGTCGGCGTTCCGCGCGTGTCACCTCCGCCGTGTCCCTCTGATTGCCACCTTCCATAAAAATACCCCCCATGAAACCAGGTCCCTTCTCTCTCTGCCCCGGCTCGGCTCGCTCGACAGCAGTCTCGTGCCGATCAGCGCATCACTGATTCCTGCGGCCTGATGGAGGGCTCGCGCGAACATGAAGCGCTAATAAGAGCCGGTGAGCGCGTGCGTGCGTGCGTGCGTGTGAGTGAGTGAGTGAGTTACGGAGAGAGAGAGAGAGAGAGAGAGAGAGAGGACGGCTGTGTTC
>JAFMOD010000147.1:411956-440678 GCA_019802435.1 Corydoras maculifer
GTTCTCCGGTTGGAAACATTCTGGTCTAAAATCTATTTATTTTAAAGGTTGGGAGGCATGGTGGCTTAGCATTCACCTCTCAGTGCTGGGGATTCAGGTTAGAATCCCAATCTGTTCCACGTGGGTTTTCTCCAGGTTCTCCAGTTTCCTCCCACAGTCCAAAAATATGGATTCAAGGTAAATTAAATGCTCTAAATTGCTCCATAAAGTGAGTGTTTGTGTGTGTGTCTGTGTGATGCCCAGAGATAGTTTGGCATCCGAAATGTTCTCCCCTGGATGGGCATGGGGAACACCCCCGCAACCCTAGAAGAGGATAAAGCGGAAGATAATGATTGAATGAATAAATAACTTAAGTTGGATATTTACATTTTAACAATCTTTAATGAGAGCACGTGCATTATTATGAATAAATCACAAGAAAGAGGTGTTGTTAGGTCTGTTGCAAAGTGGAGTACAGGTACACCTCTTTCTCGTGATTTAGTTACAATAATACACAACCTTAAGTTAATAAAACTGTCACAGATAACTGACGCTCAGAAAAGGCTAAATCAGCTTTAATCCTGTTGATTTGGAGGTTTTTAGGGCTCATAGATCTGCATGAGCTGTGTATTGAGAAAGGATGTTGTGATGGTGGTGGTGGTGGTGCTGGTGGTGGAGTGCAACAGATGAAAAAGCAGAAGTGAAAGAGAGATGAAGGAATTGGAAGGATGACAAGGACAAACAATCTGGAGACCAACACACACACACACACACACACACACACACACACACACACACACACTTATATATAGACACACTTGCACACTTTCAATCTGCCGTGGATAAAAAGATTAAGAGGATTTCCTAAAACAGGCGACACACTCCTCGTCCCTGTTTTGGCTGGATGGCCTCATATGTCCTCGTTATGTAACTCATAACACACACACATACACACACACACACACACACACACACACACACACACACACACACACACACACACACACACACACACTTTAATAACTATAGCACGACCTCTGGGCACCACTGCATACTGCAAACGGTTTTCAGACCCCCTCCTAAATTTTCAGCATGACTTCGACTAGTTTGATCAATTAAATTTAACTAAACTTTAAAACCATAAAACATAATATGTTAGGAAATCACGCGAGTACAGCCTTTACACACCAGGGGGCGGGCTAAACAAGCGAGACGAAAATACAAAACGCTCTCAAACCTGTTGTGACCTCCACCTTACGCCAACACCCACATATACACCCACATATACACCCACACCTACACCCACATCTAAACTCACATCTACACTCACATATACACCCACAGCGACTCACATCTACACTCACACCTACATTTACAACCACATCTACACCCACACCTATACCCATATTTACAACCACATCTACACCCACATCTACACCCATATTTACAACCACATCTACACCCACATCTACACCCATATTCACAACCACATCTACGACCACATATTCACTCACACCTACATTCACACCTACAACCACATCTACACACACACCCACATCTACACACACGCACATCTACACACACACCCACATCTACACCCCCATCTACACACACCCACATCTACACCCACACTAACACTTACACCCACATTTACATCTACAGCCACACCTACACCCAAATCTACAACCACATTTACACTCATACCTATTCCTACATCTACAACCACATATACACTCACATCTACTAACACATCTGTACTCACATCCACATCAAAACTCACACCCACATCTACACCCACATTTTCAACCACATATACACTCACACCTACACCCATATCTACACCTACAGTAGCCTTTGGGACATGCCATTCTAAGCTGGTTCCTCCTTTAGAGCTTTAACAGCTTCCACTCCTCTGGGGAGGTTTTCCATAAGATTTTGGAGTGTATCTGTGGGAATATTTGCCCATTGATCCAGAAGGGTATTTGTGAGGTGAATGTTGGACAAGAGAACCTAACTTACAATCTCACTTATATAACAAAGAACTTCTTCCAAGTGTTCCCACAAATTTGGAAGCGTACAATTGTTCAAAATTGTGGTGTGATGCTTTATTTTAAAAACCTGTGATAATAGGACAGAATAAAACACATGAATTCAGTGATTGAGACTGTGTTCATAATTTTGTCCATATAATGTACGCTAAAGTTAGAGCATTTGCCAAAAGCTCTTAGTTGGTCTCTCTCTCTCTCTCTTTCTCTCTCTCTCTCTCTTTAATTCTCTTTCCCTCTCGCTCTCTCTCTTCCTCTCACTTTAGTATAGTCTCTTGACCATGTTGCTGTGGTGCTGCATTAATAGAGGTGCAGTATTAATGGCTTCTGGGTGAATTGGGGGTTATTGATGCCGGATTACGGCGAATGCGGCGCGGATTTACCCTCGCAATAAACTGAAAAGAGTTCTTTCTTTCTTTCATTCTTTCTTTCGTTCTCTCATTCAGATCCCTCATTTTATTTCTGCCTGTCGGCTTCTGGCTGCAGTTCAAAGCCTGATCTCTAAAATGGTACATGTATGCGCGTGGGGAAGCGATGGAGGCACTAAGTGAGTGAGTGGAATGAATGAATGGATGAATGAGGAGCAGGATGACGAGGCGCTTTCTCCGTCGCACTGCTAATTAATGATCTCCGCTCGATTATAAATCCACAATCTGCCAAAATTGGCCATGGTGTTGGAGCTTTGAAGTGAAATTGCCTGGGCCTTAAAGCCAGTGATGAGAGAAAGGGACAGGATTAGCTTTTGGGAGACGAAGTGAAACCTCTTCGCTCTGATTTCACTCACTCATACAGAGGATGAAGGAAAAACTCATTCCTCACATCACTGTGTGTGTGTGTGTGTGTGTGTGTGTGTGTGTGTGAGTGTGTGTGTGTGTGTGGGTGGGATATCCTCTCTTCACTCTGTATTAAACAGATGGGGCTCCTCTTCACTCTGCAGACCTGGTGGTTTCCCGACTGCATTCAGTCGATGAGGTGAATCATGAAGGTCAATGCGGCACTGACTTTATTTACAAATAATTAAACAATAATTATAATTTAAAAATATATATATTATTAAAATAAAAAGTAATAGAATAAATTATCTAAATCAGTGAATCTCAAACTTTTCAGATCAAGTACCAACAATTTTCAAACCAGAATGTGCAAATACTACCTATGTTTTTCATCACAGAATAATATATGGCAAACATCAATTATGTGTAAGTGTATATTAAAGCAATAAGGTATGAGAGGGCATTCATTATTGTGAAAAAATCATGGAAAAGAGGTGTTGTTAGGCGCACTGCTGTAACATCTCTTTCCTGTGATTTTTCACAATAACAACACTATACAAACACTATAATAAAAAAAAACACGATTTGATTCCTAAATGCGTTAATTGAAAGCAAAATTGCTAATACAATAAACTTCCGCGATGTAATCGATTCCGGTTTTTAAAGGGAACACTGACCCTGAGTATCAGAATTCCAGTTTCTTCATTCATCCATTTTCATCCGCTTAATCCTCTACTAGGGTCGGTGGGGGTGTTCCACGTGCCCACCCAGGGGAGAAAGTTTCAGGCGTTGGGCAGATAAATCCAAGAAAGGATGCCAATCTATCGATGGGCACACACTCACTTACACAGACACACATACAAACACACTCTATATGGGGCAATTCAGAGCATTCAATTTACCTTGATCCATGTTTTTGGACTGTGGGAGGTAACCAGAGAACGCAGAGGAAACCCACTCAGAGAACATGGAAAATCGACCCAGATTGGGATTTGAACTAGGAGGCGAACATGCTAACCATTCACCACTGTGCACCTGATTCTAGTTTCTCTCACAATTAAATCTAGTGCCATCTAGTGGTCAAACTTCAGAACGCAGTTTATGAAAGACATTGGAAAAAATAATGGATGGTATATCCATATCCTTATCTGGTACACATACCACACCTTGAAAACCACTGATCTAAATTATGTGGACACTTGATCCTAAACTGAGCAGAACTGATAAACTGTAGCTCTAATTTCAGATTTAACAGTCCACATGCCTCTGAGCACAAGGCCCGTAAAAAAATCTAAACTCAGACATTGTTTTTGATTTAAATGCCAGTTTAATCAATTCATCAGACGGTAAGGAGGTTGAAGAAAGCGTTCGGCTGATTTACAGCACGTAATGCATACGGCGATCATGAATCACACTCCGACACTGGCCTTCAAACCAACCAATAACACACAGCTCTCCTGTCATCTACAGTGCCGGAGAGAGAGCCAACATCAAATCAAAACAAAAACAAAGAGTCATGTGTTCTCAACAACCAACTGCATACTTCCAACTTTGTGGGAACAGTTTGGGGAAGGCCCTTTACGTGCTCCATCATTTTGCAGTGAACAAATCAAGGTCAATTAAGATATATGTGCAAGCATATATGTGCTTAGATGGAATGGCAGTGTCTGATCTCACAAATGCTCTTTTGGATAAAAGGGCAAAACTGTCAGATACTTTAAAATCTTGTGGAAAGCCTTTTTTTCGAGGAATGAAAGCTGCAAAGAGAGCTGCAAAGAGAAACCAACTTATAATGAATGTGATTAAACACAGATAAAATAAAGCACCACATAAGATTTAATATAATGTTTAATTTATTACATTTATGAGCAGATGATTTTTCTTTATCCTATCCCTGCTCTCACTCTCTCTTCGCTTTCTCTCCTCCCTCTTTCTCTCTTTCTCTGCAGTCCTGTCCTATTTTTTCTTATCAGTCTCTCTTTTTCCTTTCTCTTTACTCCCTCCTCTGTCTGGATCTCTCTCTCTCTCTCTCTCTCTCTCTCTCTCTATCTTTTCTCACTCTTTCACACACACACACTCTCCCTCTCTTTCTCTCTCGCTCTCTCTGTAGATTAACTCTGATAACACGGTGTGATGATGCACTGCAGTCTCCTCTCTCCATCTTCCAGATTAGGACTTGTATTAATCTTTCGTATTTGAGGGTTTTTTCCCCTCTTTTAATTCCTCTGAGGCAAAAGCGATGCAATGAGACGGAGAGAATTTCAAGAGGGGATTGAGTCGGATTTGGAGGAGCGTAACCTCAGGACGGGACACAGCTCATCTCTTTTTAAAGAAACTCTCACTGAAAACTCTATGGAGTTCTAATGAGCTACACATCAGAGTTTATAAATAAATATACATCTAAAATCCATATAAAAACCTTCTACAGTGACGTAACAAGAGATCATCAAAACCAGCATCCATTAGAGAGGATCAGACTCATTTTTGTCGAACATCATGACAGAACTGTCCACAAGCTTAAAAACAGCATTTCTTAAAGTTGATTAAAAGAATTCATTTGCTGCACATTACATCTGAACAGGTTCAGCGATCTCCATGTTACGACCAAAACAGCCACTGTTGTAGTAATGTGACTTTAGTACTGTACTGAATTTACCTTTCTTCTTTTTTCAATTTTTTTAAAATAAAAACATAGGTTAAGTTTATTTACAGTCATCTGTTAATGGGGCAAAAGTCAGCATCCATCATGGTATGTGGTGTATTTATGTACATGACTTGACAAACTTGCTGATTGTGTGGGGATGGCAAAATTTTATTTTATGTTTGATCTTATTAATGCTCATCTGAATAAATAGAAAAAATAGGAGAAACCTATTGTAGGTGTAATGTGTCCACATACTTTCATCTATATATTCTAATGGATCGTACGATATATAAACTTACCTCTAAAGAAATCATGCTTACAACAACATGGATTTTAAAGTTAGTATTTAACGGGAGCAATTTCTTTACTTTGCAGTGCTTCAGGATTAGTCGTTAATCAAACACTGTCACTGAACGTATCGTCATTAGCTTCTAATTAGAGCTTAGCTACAGGAGATCTGTGAGAGGCTATACTTGCTTTACAAACTTGTGAGCTTATGAACACAGTATAAATATATCTATCAGATTATCACAGCCTATGCCGTCAGTCAAATCAAAAACCAAACCCAGCTTTGATCTAAATATTGTATCTGAATATTTAGTTTAGATACCTTTAATTAATCATCTCAACAACCCAGTAAAAGAACAATAAACAGGTCATCTAACAACAAGCTGGCTAGATAATCAACCGAACAACTGACCAACTCAACAATTTACTGATTCAACAGCAAATTTACTGAACCTCCGACGGACAACATTTAACTTAGCAACGTCAACTGTTTTAAATGTTTTTTTTTAAATTAATTTAACCACAGAAACAATTAACAACCAACCAACTTAAAATTTAACTCAGCAGCTTAACAGTTAAACAACCAAACGACTCATGAGACAAATGACCAACAACTAACTGCACAACCAACTGACTTCATGATTAATCAACCAACTAAACATATAATTCTTTAAACAACTAACTGACAAATCAACACCTCACCGACAGAACAACTGACTGAACATGTGGCTGACTAAAAAACTGTCCAATGAACGGTTAGAATGACAGACTCAAGTGACAGACTAAAAAACCAGCCAATCAACTGACTGATGCAACATTTAACAACCCGAAGTCAGATTGACCCACGAACTGACTGAATAACTAGTTCCCATTGCCTTTAACTCCTGTTACCCTGTGTGTGTGTGTGTGTGTGTGTGTGTTTGTGTGTGTGTGTGTGCTGATGTAATTGTAATATCCGTTTCTTGAATTTGGCAGCGACGACTGCCTCATCATTCGATGTTCCTCCTGAAGCGACTTAGAACTGTCACCAACGGCATTCTCTCTCTCTCCTATGTCTGTCGCTGCCTTTCCCTCTCTCCCTCTCTCTTTCTCTCTCCCTCTCTCTCGTTCTTTCTCCTCCACATGAAGGGCAATGTAATAGAGCAGGAGTGGAATTGCAGCTTGCATTTGCGAGTTAACTCCGTGTGCTCTCACTGTTCTCACTCTTTCCTCTCCTCTCTTGCCCCTCCCTCTTCTGTTCTCTCATGAATGTCACCTTTACTGGTGGGTTGATTCTCTCGCACACTCATAACTGTGTGCACTTGGGGGGGCGGGCAGGGAGGTCGGGCTGTGGGGAAAGAAAGAGAGTGAGAGCGAGCGCGAGGGAGGGCACACCAAAAGAGGCGGGAAGAAAGGAAACCTCTCACTGTCCATCCTTCCATCATCAGCTTTATTCGTCTGTCAGGCGACGCCGAAGTGCCTGTGAACACCAGCGTGTCGTACCGGATTACGGCTTCAGATTGACCTTCTGTGATTTTCTCATACACCATTAGGATCCTCCAGACAAAAACTTTAGGATCAGGAGCAGAACACATCGGTGCAACGGGACCAAACCAGGAGGTTTGTTACCCTTTTTTATTTGGCCCGAAACTTAGCGTCCACGCTAAATCGGGCTCCGCGGTTCAGACTCGAGGGGTGGGTGGGGGGAAATAAGGGTCTATCTTTCGTAGGACCATGTCTCCTTTTGCATCGTTCTATCTTCTTTGGGAAAAAATGCCATCAGCACATTGCAAATTTCTGGAGTATTCGGGAGCCATGAGGGGAAACACTGGTGTGGGAAGAGAATCCGCAAGAACTTAACACTTTGCTAAACTACCTCTTTATATTTGGTAACGCAAATCTCTTCCTGAAGTAACTAAACCAGCATCTTCATCCAGGAGGAATCTGAGCCATCACTTCATCCTTTAGGAATAAACAGGAAAGCCACCCAAAAAGAGTGACCAAAGGCGGTGCCTCACAGGAACCCCCCTCCCAAAGGTGAGAGGGGGGGAAGATGGCAGCACTTGCCAGCTCTCTAATTAGACAAAAACGGGCGGTTAAGGACGACCAGGCAAACCGACCGATCGCCAACAAGCGCAGGCCTTGCCCCAAGAGCAACAAGTCACTGTGTCAGAAGCAAATCCTCGTCCTTATCAGCAAGGTTCGACTATGTGGAGGCCGAAGAGGGAGGACGGAAAAAAGACCAGGTACGCACTCCTGATTACTACGTTTTCTGCTGTGGCCATGCATTTAGTCAAAGTTGTGTTGTTCTTTGTATCTTGTGGAGGTTATGATTGGTATCCATCTGTCGTTACTGTTTAAAGAGGTCATTGATGATGTTATTCAATGTAACACACTTCTTAAGTAATTACCGATCTTCCGTAGCCAGATCTTCCACAAATGCAGCTGTTTGAATCCTTTCAGTTATTTCTAACAGGTTTTAACCAATACACCAACAGTGTCGCTTTTTTAGGTGTGGAATTCCAAGGGTCCAGGTAAATTTGTGACCCCAGGTTTGCTAACACAAATTGAAATGCTATCAATCATGTAGCTCTTCTCATTCCTAGTCTGTATTGTCCATTACATTTTTCTTGGTTAAAATAGTCTAGTACCTCCACTGGTTCCAAAGCACCTTACAGTAGTGATATGATTGCTCTTACTTACTGGCCCAGCGGGCACCTCGGCTCTGAGTTTGAGCTCTCAGCCGTATAGTCCAGTATCTGGACCATGCAGTCATCACACTCCACTTCATATTCAGCACATTTTGGAACATATTGGGTGAAATCAGCTGAATGGACTTTATTCTAACTTAGTTTTTTGTAAATAAGAGTCAAAAGATCATCACCATTTAATAATTCAATAGTTTGACCAAACTATTAAATAAAAGCTGACTGATCCACTGAATCACTTAATGCTGGGACTTAATGCGCTGGTTAAGGCACCATGGACTTTTGACTTCTGTCCCTGTAAACAAGGCTCTGACCTCTGTGATGCCATGAATGCTCGGTATTTGGGTCTCTGCCGAATGCTCAGAATGTAAATATTGTCTGATTGTTTACAGTTATTTTAGACGCCTGCTGCCTTTTCTGCTGACTGACAAGCCAGTGCAGGATCATGTAGCATGTGCTGTGATGATATAATGCTCTCAGGATGTAAAAAAACACCATATTGGTTGTTGGATTTCTGTTTAGGTGCTACTTCAAAGGTCAGGTGTAAATAACACAACATGCTCCTAAAAGGCCATTGAATTTAATTAATTCATATCAATCATTAAACCTAAAAAATTCTTGCAAAATGATCAACAAAAGAGATGCACCACAAGCCAGGACTTAACACTTAGGCATTAACATATCTGCAAGCTGCAGATGGATCCACCCCTAAAGAATGCTTATGGAAATCAATTTCCAATCTCGATGAGGGAGCCAGAGAATGCTGAGCAGCATCAGCAAAGAGCTCAACCATGGGATGGCCACAAAGTTAAGCCCAACACCGAGAGAGATCTTGTCTGAAGACAATCTAAACATGAACTAAGCTGGGATTTAGTGAGAGCTGCTGAACGCCACTCTCCCCCACATGAAGCCATTTACATATTTATAAATTGGGACACACATCTTAATTAGTAAATTTGAGTGTTTTATTCAGTTCCATTATCACAGGTCAACCACCTATTTATCTTGGACAAATGTATGTTCCCAATTTTGTAGTAAGAGTTTGGGGAAGGCCCTTTTTAATTCAAGCAAGATCTATAAACGGTTGGCGAGTTTCATGTGGAGTCCTGACCTCAGCTCACAGCGCCTTTGAAATGAACTAGAACTGAGTTTGTGAACCAGGTCCTCTTGTCCAATAGCAGTGTCTGATCTCACAAATGTTTTTCTGGAGAAATGAGCTGACAAAAATCTCCAAAATCTTTTAGAAAACCTTCTCAAAAGAGTGAACCCAACAAAGTCATGACATTAAAGCTCCATTGGGTGAAATGTCCAACTTCTTCTGTGTTTATAGTATATATTATGCATTCATTTTTGGTTTAAAGGCATTTCATCCTTGGAACTAAATACCTTTAAGTGTGTGTGTGTGTGTGTGTGCAGGTGATTTACCCTCTATTTAGGTGTCCCACATGTACATGCTATTCTGGGTTGTGTTCACCTTCTACATAAGCCTTTGGGGCACTAATTATTACACTTGTAACCATCATTACCCCTGTGTATGTGTGTGAGTGTGTTCATCAGAACCCTGCACACATGTTTAATCTGTGCTAAATACATATTACATCTACAGAAATGTATATACAGTCAGTTACAAAAGAAATGGCACACGGTGTGCAAGATACCAGTCACCTTGCCACTGGCACATGCATACACACACACACACACACACACACACACAGCTAACTCAAATGACAAATGTTCATGATTGAACATAAGAGGCTCCTCCTTCACCAAACGTTACAGTTGGTAAAAACTGCTTTTGTCCTGAAAACAATTTAAATCCAGATGTAAGTGATTATTTGAGTTTTATGCATTGACCCTCCTGAGACTAAAAGTGTCCCCAAATAAAGATTCACCTCACCATGCACACTTCCTGCAGGAATAAGGTATATAGGTACAAAATCTAGGTCACTTCAAAGAGATGTCATTTTATGTTCTGCTTTGGAAAAGCCCCATAAAAAACCCTACAGTGAACAGAACAGGGTTATTTTAGCCTCTGATAACAAACACATGCAGGACAGTGGGAGCAAAGAAGAAAATGTATGTCTACTATGAAGTATTGTGGAGGATCTGTGACTCAATTGACTATAGAGATGATGGGAAACATGGAGGGTCATGCCAGACTCCACCCAGCAGAGAAAATCAAACAAGAAATATAAAGGAAAACACAAGGGCAGTGTTCAGCAGTGAGGGAGATGAAAGTAATATAATGTCGGTTTAGGAATTAAGATACATCTGATTTATGTTGGAGATTTGAACATCTTCAAAGCCAAACACATGGTGAAAGGCCTCTGGTTAAGGCTGTGTTGGTATTTCTAAGCCGCTTTCACACACTGCGAATCAATCCTCCTCATTAACACAAACCTACTAATCAATAATTGCACTTTCAATGCCCCCCATGCCTATTTTCACTAGGAAGATCATAAAACACACACACACACACACACACACACACACACACACACACACACACACACACCTGTCCTTAAGAGTTTAATTGTGGTAGGGTTTTTAAATGCTTAGGACATTTTCATACCTGAGGTTCCAGGATCAAAATTTAAATATGGACCAAGCATGGGGGCGGCACAGTGGCTTAGTGGTTAGCACGTTCACCTCTCAGCGCTAGGGATTCCCGGTTCGAAGCCCCATCTGGGTGGAGTTTCCATGTTCTCCCCGTGTCCGCGTGGGTTTCCTCCCAGTTCTCCGGTTTTCTCCCAAAATCCAAAAACATGGATGAAGTCAATTGAGTTCTCCAAATTGCCCCATATAGAGTGTGCGTGTCTGTGTGAGTGAATGTGTGTGTGCCCAGCGATGGATTGGCGCCCTGTCCTGTGTGTATCTGCCCAGCGCCTGAAACGTTCTCCCCTGGATGGCCATGGGGAACCCCACCGCGACCCTAATAGGGGATAAAGCGGAAGACAATGGATGGATGGATAGATGGATGGACGGATGGATGGACATGTTTGATGAGGTTAAGGTCAGAACTATCCCAACCATACCCTTATAGTCCTTGCTTTGTGCACTTGGGCAGTCATGCTAAAACAGAAAAGGGAATTCCCAAAACTGTTCCTATAAAGTTAGAATCACAGTTGTCAAAAATACATGACCAAGTGTTTTAATGTATAGACTGTACTTAGGACTCGAGGACACAGTGAGGAGAAGAAGGATAGCATTAAGCTGACCGCTAAAGACGCATCGCTCAACCGCTTAGTCGACAACACTCGATCACCCTGCACAGTGTTGGGTAGCCTCCCATCAGAGTACTGACAGAGACAGGGGTCAGAGAAACCAAAAGAGAGATAGAGAGCAGGAGAGAGAGAGAGAGAAGGCAAGAAGAGCAGAAATGCAAAACCTAACATTAAAGCCAAGAGGAAGAAGAAAATCATTCAATCATAAATAAGAAACATTTAAATATTTCAATCTACAAAGACTTTGATCTGTGGATTAAAATGGCTCATTTTCTCCAGCAGGAAAATCGGAACGAGAAGATGAAGAGGATTAATCTTTATTTATCTAACGCTAAAAAATTTAGCTAGTTCGCGAAAATATGTTTCGCCTAGTATGCAAATACATATGAAAAATCTGAGTAGGCGGAGCTAAACGATTTCAAATGCAAATAAGTTTGCCTTAAGCCAAGAAGTTGCAAAAAAAGTGTTTTGCTACTAAAAGATCAAACTAAAAAGGGTTTTACCTTGATCATATTTATTTGGTACACTATATAGACAACTACAGCGATGGATTGGCGCCCTGTCCTGGGTCTATCTGCCCAGCGCCCGAGATGATCTCCCCTGGATGGGCATGGGGAACCCCACCGTGACCCCAATAGAGGATAAAGCGGGAGATAATGAATGAACTATGTAGACAACTACCTATCTATTAGGACACTCTAAATGAGTCCATGACTTAGTTTGGAGAAGGTCTTTTTTCCTTTTCTAGCATGACTGTGATCTATAGGACCATAGCTGCATGGTTGGGTGGGTTTAGTGTGGAAGTTCTCGACTGACCCACCCAGAGTCTTAACATTAGCCCCATTTACAATTTTGGGATGAACCAGAACTGAGATTGTTGTATTGCAAGATTGTCACGATCTCTCAGTCAGGTTCAGCTGAGCAGAACGTTCCCTTCTGTACTGATGCTAGAGCCTTCTGAATGCCAATGGGTCAGTCGCTTAGGAAGAACTGAGAGACTATCACAACAAAGTGTTGATTCTTAATATTCAATTATTATATGTCACAGCTGGTGTATGTATATATATATATTATATATATATAATGTAGGTTCATATAGAGTACTGTGGAAGAACTAAAGAGTTTCGATTAATTTGATGTGGTCACAGATATCAGACAGTTTTTGATGTAGTGAGACATGTCATATAGACAGATATCGAACAATGTTTCCCCAAAACGGTAACTAAGCAAAACAAACAGAAGCCAAGGTCAGTTAGAGGACACAGAGAAGTGATTGTAAAACTTAATGACAAGTTGAAGGATATAATATGATAAATGCATATAAAGGATAAATGATATAAAAGATACATACATGTAATTCAATCTGTTTCATAAGCAGGTTATATTTAAGTAAGCAGACTACATCAAAAAAAAAAACTTACAGAGATTGTGGGCCTTATCAACCTACATCTGTGTCTGACCTAACAAATGCTCTTCTGGGTGAATAGGAATGTCACAGGTGCCTGGGGCACCTGTCTCTCATTAATGTACTTATGGACTCCGTTGGGTGATTGGTTTATTTTGTGCACGTGACTGGGTGTTTTTTGTATTCAGTTTCCGTCTTCCATTTTCCCCGTGCACGTCTTTGTTTGTGGTATTACCCAGGTGTTAGTCTTGTTTGTTTGTTCCCCCTTCCGTTGGTGTCCCTACACCATTTTTAATAATAAACCCGTTTCGTTTTTATCCCGGTGTCTCCGAACTCTCCTTTCGTGCTCAACCACGGTGCGGCGCTGCGCATTACTCCCGCGCAGGTTGTATCCGTGGTAACGTTTTACCCGACTGACCGGTGTACGCATTCTTTCCCGCGTAGTCGATTCCCGGGCAACACTCATAAGGCGCAAGCGGCGTACGCATTCCTCCCGCGTAGCCGATCTCCCGGGGAAGAACGAGTGATTCTAACAAGGAAGAGATTCTCAGGGCCACAGTCCTAATATTTGTGGAAAGCTTTCTTTAAGTGGGGAAGGAAATGGAGGAAGATGTCATAATGTGTCTTAATAATTTTGTTCATATATAATCTATAACTAACTATATAGTTATAGAGTGTGTATAATAAAGTGATCTGTTTCTTATTGAGGGCGGCACGGTGGCTTAGTGGTTAGCACGTTCATCTCTCAGCACTAGGGATTCCCAGTTTGAATCCCCATCTAGGTGGAGTTTCCATGTTCTCCCCGTGTCCGTGTGGGTTTCCTCCGGTTTCCTCCCACAGTCCAAAAAAATGGATCAAGTCAATTAAGTTCTTCAAATTGCCCCATATAGAGTGTGTATGTGTGTATGTGTGCGTATCTGTGTAAGTGTGTGCCCAGCGATAGATTGGCGCCCTGTCCTGGGTGTATCTGCCCAGCGCCCAAAACGTTCTCCCCTGGCATGGGGAACCCCCCCGCGACCCTAATATAGGACAAAGCGTAAGATAATGAATGAATGAATGAGTTTCTTATTTAAAGTTCACCCAATCACATTCACCAGGCTAACTGTCCTCCACCTGACATCGGCCCGAGTGGTTCTGTTAGTTCCGTAAGCACACGAAGCGAGTGATCATGGATTCATAAAATGAAACATTAATATCCTCACTGCCTGGTTTCTTCCAGGTACAGATCTGAATCTGAAGGAGGAACACTTTTACATTCAGAAAGCATCAGGAGGTCAGGAGAATAATTATACGAGCTTCATTGACCCACATTCATCACAGAGCGTTTGTGAAGTGCTGCCGTGTCCCACATACCGACCGTCAAGCTGTGATTGTTACAGCAGAGCTGATGAATATTAACAAGGCTGCTTTGATTCCTGTCTCCTATAAACTCAAGGTGGCTTCATACGCGCCAAGAAGCAAGAGGGGGTGAAGACAAGACATCAGACACCATGATATGGTGAAGAGTAGCGCATAAGAGCTGCAACACCTCTCTATTATTTCGATATAAGAGTTAAATAAAGCTTAATCTGATCCTTTTAACATAGTGACCCCCATGCAATACCACCAAGCTCCACTAGAGGTGAACTTTAGAATCCACTGCCTTTAAACAGGTGTTTCTGTCCCATTTTCACGAGTGTATGCAAATCAAGCACGAAGCTATGCATTTTTGTAG
Organism: Corydoras maculifer; assembly: GCA_019802435.1. NCBI lineage: Eukaryota > Metazoa > Chordata > Actinopteri > Siluriformes > Callichthyidae > Corydoras > Corydoras maculifer. The sequence continues at coordinate 426,716 of JAFMOD010000147.1, forward strand.
AACAGTATGGTAGCCCTAACCCTATAAACGTAACCCTATAAACATCCAATAATAATAAAAAAGCCATACATTTAGGACCTGTATTCTGAAGTAATCTAAATATTTGTGGAAGAGAGGTTTATGAGCGCGACCCCCGCAATGTTCCCTCATCATCGTTAACAATATAAACATCGGATCACTGCGTTACGCAACTCTAAGGCTTTGTGAGTGTGTTCGGGTGGAGGATTTGGGAGGAACATGCAATCAGTGTGCGGAGGATTAACGTCTCTTGTTTCGCCTTCTTATTTTCTTCCTCTTTTTGCAAGATGGGTTTAAAAGCCCTGCTCAGATTAGAACCAAATCTGCCTCTCAGTCAAGGACCGTAAACACACCCTCCGGTCCATCAGCTATACATCCACAACCAGCAACCATGTACCAATAGATTTTAACCAATAGGGACAGGTCCCTCCCCTAAGTGCTGCCACACAGGTGGACGCTTTCAATTGTTGTCACATTCCACTAACTTGTGTGAATCTATAAACACAGAAAGAATGTCCACACATTTTGGTCACATGGTGGAGTTACAGAGTCCAACTACTACTCGATCCAGCTTTTTTTGGGTTGAACTAGAGACATTTTTATCCAACATTAGTTATTTATGGGCAACAGTCTCCCGTCCCCCTGATGAGATAAGCGAGGTAAATGCAGGTCCACATGAGCGAGAGCTTCTGAGGTTGGTACTTCATTAGCGTCAGATCAAAGAACTATTTAAAGAGGCGCCTGTGTGAGGAGTAAATTCATTCTGCTTGAGATTCAATTAAAGCTTCGTTTAGTGGTGGAGAAAAAAACAGAACCAAAGAGAGCCTCACACTTGCGCCACACTCGCGCCTTATTCCTCTGAAGACATCACAAGTGACAACAGATGCCACCGTCGTCTAAATGAAATGCAGGGAGCCTGTGATTAAAGCTGACAAGGACAGATTGAGTGTGACCTTTGAGAGGCGTTGAGAGAGAGAGAGAGAGAGACAGGGAGAAAGACAGAGAGAGAGCGAGAGTCAGAGATATAAGGACAGGGACGTCTCTCTTCGCTAATTGGTACATTCTAAAGGCTGCTGACGTCAGGGATGGTTCCAGCTCCATTAGCGGTGGCTCCGGTCCCGGAGACTCGAGTTACTGCTCAGGTTTTTTATGAATCACGACGTTTATGAACAAAAGCAACAAAGAAATAAATCAAAGAGACAGTAAACCTGAAACTAACAGCAACATCCATACAGACCAAGATCAGAATCACTCATTCACTCTCTCACTCAGTCACTCATTCACTCAGTCACTCACTTTTTCACTCACACACTTTCTCACTCAGTCTCTCACTCACATCACTCACTCACTCATTCACTCAGTCTCTCACTCTCTCTCTCTCACATACTCTTTCACTCTCTTACTCATCCACTTATTTACTCATTCACTCACTTACTCACTCATATATTTACTCACTCACTCTCTCACTCACTCACTTATTCACTCAGTCTCTCACTCTCTCTCCCTCACATACTCTTTCACTCTCTCACTCATCCACTCTCTCACTCACTTACTCACTCATATATTCACTCACTCACTCACTCACTTATTCACTCAGTCTCTCACTCTCTCTCTCTCACATACTCTTTCACTCTCTCACTCATTCACTCTCTCACTCACTTACTCACTCATATATTCACTCACTCACATCACTCACTCACTCATTCACTCAGTCTCTCTCTCTCACTCTCAATTACTCATTCTCTCACTCACTCAGTCTCTCACTCTCTCTCTTACATACTCTTTCACTCTCTCTCTCACATACTCTTTCACTCTCTCCCTCATTCACTCAGTCTTTCACTCACTGAGTCTCTCACCCACTCACTTACTTTCTCACTCACTTACTCACTCATATACTCACTCTTTCACTCACACACTCTCTCACTTAGTCTCTCACTAAGTCTCTTACTTATTCTCACTTACTCATTTACTTTCTCATGTCTCTCACTCACTCTCTCACTCACACACATCACTCGTTCATTCACTCAGTCTCTCTCTCACTCACTCACTCAGTCTCTCTCTCAGTCTTTCACTCAGTCTTTCACTCTCTCACTCGCTCAGTCATTCAGTCTCTCACTCTTTCTCACTCTCTAAAGATGAGAAACCTTATTTGAGAACACTTTCTGCTGATGGTGATTTGTTAATCTCACAACAGGAGCTGATGTGTTGGATTATAAAAGCTCACACTTGGGTGGCTGAACATGTGTTTTAATCAGAGATGTTTGATGATCTGTTATAGACTCAGTTTTATACTGAAGTGTTCTCACGGACTTTAACCTACAGCTGAACTGGTCCTGAGGGAAACGTCAATGACGCTTAAAGGACATTATATTCACCTCTTCACCTCCACTGCCCCCTGAACCCGAGGCTGGAGTGAAGCGCCGAGTCCCTGACACAGAAGATTTTGAAGCCTCACTCCAGACCAAATGCAGTGTTTTACTCACTGATGCAGGAGAAGCCTCTTTTTTCACAGCTAACTCTTCTCTCACACTGAGAGCCGTAATGAGCTGATAATCGAGGCAGCTGTGATACAGATACACTGCATCCCTCCTCTCTACAGAGCAGGAGTCTGACATAGGTCCCTAATAGAGGCAATAAAATTTGTGATTTTCAGTAATGATATGGTTGTGTCTTAAACCACACTCCTTACAAACTACATCATGTGAAAGTGTCATCACTGTGGACAAGTTAAGACCTTTCTTAACTGAACATGCTACTCAGCTGTTAATCCTAGCCCGTATCTTATTCTATCTCGATTACTGTAATGTATTGTTTGCCGGACTCCCAGCTTGAACAATCAAGCCTCTGCAGCCCGACTTATGTTCAACCACCCAAGCAAACTCATGTCACTCCACCTCTCCTCTCTCTCCATTGGCTCCCTGTAGCTGCTGCAATTAGTATAAGACACTGACTCTGACCTCTGACAATCTCTGGATCTGCCCCTCTTACCTTCACTCTATATTTCCAAAATACACTTCAACTCATTTACTTCACTCTAGTGATGAATGTCTCTGGTGATTCAACCTCACCGTGGTGTTGATTCTCACACTGTATCGTTGACCACTGCTAAATGGTGTAACCGTCTTCCCAACTCCGTCGGCAAGGAGTCACTTCCACTGCATCTTTTAGAAACAATTTAAAACAAAGCTCTTCCACAAACAACTGATATAAAAATAATAATAATAATAAAAATGAATAAAAGGTGGGATCAGGTTTGATAATTCTACAGTGTAGCTGTTTTTTCCTTAACTACTGAGTTGTGTTGTTCTCTCATTTGCAAGCCGCTTTGGATACAAGCGTCTGCTAAATGACTAAATGTAAAGGTACATGTCCTAAAACACACATCCACTGACGTGTCTCAAAGACAGGCATTGTATATTACATGAAATAAAAGAGACAATTATAATGGATGTGTCCCAAAACACAAATGTCCTATTGAAGGTTTTCTAGCACTTGAGGATGATAATAAAGCTACTGAGGGCTGGTTTAAATGTGGATGTCTTTAAAAAGCAGGCAGGTGAGGGGATGAATATGAGTGAGTGAGTGGATAATTGAGTGAGTGAGTATGTGCCGTACAGGAGAACCTGAGAGAGGACACGCTGGTGGGAAGTCCTGCTATAATAATGCAATTTGAGGGAAGCCCCTGCAGCTTGGCCTCGCTCTAAACGCTGGCTGTGAAATGCCCTTGGCTGCTCAGACGAGTTCAGCCTGTAATTACACCGCGCTCTCTAATCCAGATAAGACGAGATGGAGCGCCGCCGACTTAAAGACACACACCCCCGCCGCAGTCAGAATCTCAGCATGCAGCGTGGGCTCAAGGTTAACACATGTAACCTCCATTGATCCGTCCAGCATCCGTCAATAATGTCAATGTCGGGTTACGAGTGTGTACCTTCATCTCACATCTGGATGTCTGATGCACATCATATGAACATTTAACCCATAACATAGTGGATGTGGTACAAACCACAAATCCTATGTAGGGGATATAAACAAAAATATACTATAAATAAAACTAAAAACTCAGATGATGTATCCCAAAAACCTTTTAGGAAAGGTCCTTCTTGTTTTATTGCTGTTTCTGCTCCGTGTGCACTAAATCCATATAGAAACTATGAGGAGTTGTCTATGAAGGACCTTTAGGATGGGTAGTAGATGACGATGATGATGATCCAGTTAAACAGCTGTCTCTCCTGCAGCATTACCGCTGTTATGAGCATCATCACTCAGAAGCCTGGTTTTATGTTGCAAGTCGCTGCCAAAAAGCATTGTTACTGATTAGGTTTTATATCAGTCCACAGAGGACATTCTGTCAGGACAGGGGGATCGGCAGGATCTATGATCACGGCAACTTTAATATAGAGTCAGGCATTATGTCCTTCTTATATAACATCGTGTTATGACATCACACGATCTGAACAGGTGAGGGTTCTGGGTCACCTAATGGTCCAGCGCTGATGACTGTAAAGTACCAGGGCTTAAACCTTTAAACCTTTGATTTAGGATCTTAACCACTATGCCATCCTACACTTACCCTCCCTGACAAGATCTGATATGTATCTATTGATTATGTCTGGGTTTGTAGTGGATTTAGATTGATCAGTTTGGTTCGGGACTCCAGTGTAAATGTCTGAGGCCTCGATGCAAATATCAGACTTAATGTGAATGAGCAGTTTGTTTAAAGGATCTTTTTTTCTCCTCCAAATCTTTTCCCCTGACCTCTGTTCGAGTGTCTGTCTGCATGCGTTCCTGTCGCACTCTCCCACTTTCTCCCGCCCCGCCCTCCTCTGAGTGGAAATGAGTTTGGATAAACAGGAATAACACAAATCATTTGCTCCACTCAGTGGAGTGTGAGAGAGTAATGATGCTCATTAACAGCTTTAATTCATGAGAGCTGAATGCTCTGACGTCACGACTGAAACAGAACTCAACACACGAGAAACAAACAGAACAGCCAAAAACGGTGAACTGAGACATGTGCTGAATAAGACGTGTGCTGAATGAGATGTGTGCTGAATTAGACCTGTGCTGAATTAGACGTGTGCTGAATGATACATGAGCTGAATAAGACATGTCCTGAATAAGACAGGTGATGGATGTGAGATGTCCTGAAGGAGACATTGCTGGATAAGATATGTGCTGAATGAGACATGTCCTGAATGAGACATGTGCTCTATGAGACGTGTGCTAAATGATACATATCCTAAATAAGACATGTCCTGAACGAGACATGTGCTGAATGAGACGTGTCCTGAATGAGACGTGTCCTGAATAAGACGTGTGCTGAACTGGACATGTGCTGAATGAGATGTGTGTTGAATTAGACATGTGATGGATAAGAGATGTCCTGAATAAAACGTGCTAAATGAGACATGTCCTAAATGAGACTTGTGCTGAATTGAACATGTGATGGATATGAAATGTCCTGAATAAAACGTGCTGAATGAGACATGTCCTGAATATGACGTGCTGAATGCTATATGAGACGTGTGCTAAATGATACATATCCTGAATAAGACATGTCCTGAACTAGACATGCGCTGAATGAGATGTGTGCTGAATTAGACATGTGATGGATGAGAGCTGTCCTGAATAAAACGTGCTGAATGAGACATGTCCTAAATGGGACTTGTGCTGACTTGAACATGTGATGATATGACAGATCCTGAATAAAACGTGCTGAATGAGACATGTCCTGAATATGACGTGCTGAATGCTATATGAGACGTGTGCTAAATGATACATATCCTGAATAAGACATGTCCTGAAATGGACATGTCCTGAAATGGACAGGTCCTGAATAAAACGTGCTGAATGAGACATGTACTGAATAAGACATGCGCTAAATGAGAGATGTCCTGATAAGACACGCTGACTGAGACATGTGCTGAATGAGATATGTGCTAGATGAGACATGGTATTTGAAACATGTCTTGCACACAGACACAGACACACACACACACACACACACACACTTTTCCAGGTAAAATTTTGGATCCTTTATAATCTCTAAACTGTTGTATTTTTTACCTCACAATCTTTCTTTGCTTTTGTTCTCAAATGCTCACAAAACAGTCCAGAGGGACAAAACTCATAAAACATTTATCTCCTCTCATGTTCTCTTTCTCCTAAATAAACGAGTAAAACTAATCCATCTTTCATGAAGTTGACGGCAGTCTTTCTCTCACGCTGCTTAGTCCTTCACTGACCCGAACCCTGGCTAAAAATAATCAGGCCAAGAGTAATGAGCATGTGCAGAGATGAAACCCAGAAGATAATCCACATCAGTGTCATCACAACCGGCCAGTGTTTATCTAATATCTAAAGATATTTAGATATTAAGGAAAATAAAAGTTACCATATGTAAAGATTCACCTGGATTAAAATTACAGCCAATATTTAATTCAAGATGAAAGTTAAGATTTGGAATAAAATCAGTTTAAGGTGTTAAACTGAGAATTAGAGAAAGATGTAAGATTAAGATTACAGGAGGGTTTAATTTTAGGGTTGGAGGAAGTTTAAGATTAGTCTTAGAGGTGGTTTGAGATTAGGATTATCGATGGTTCAGGAAGGGAGGTGTGTATAAGATTATGATTACATGTGGAATTAAGATTAGAGACAGATTTAGGGAGCATAAATTTGTTTAAGACTATAGTCGTTTTATTACAGATTACAGGTAGATTCAATGTAGGTGTCACAGCTGGTTATGTAAAGTATGTTGAGTGACAGTCGTTTGTGTGTGTGTTTGTGTGTGTGTGTGTGTGTGTGTGTGTGTGTGTGTGTGTGTTCACAGAGCCTCAGCTAAAGGGCATTGTCAGCCGTCTGTACAGTCAGCACGGGTTCTACTTGCAGATGCAGCCGGATGGCACCATGGACGGCACAAGGGACGAGAGCAGCTGCTTCTGTACGTCCGTCTCCTTATTCTTCATGTTAAAGATCTTCATAATTAAATGTTTACATTTAATACTTTCTTAATCCTCTAACCAAACCAATCCTTTTTCTGACTTTGAGACACGGATGTTCAAGCTCATTATTTAGGTATCATTTCTATTAAAACTCCACGTAACATCTCAAACTTCTCTGTGAAGACGTATCTTCTTTGTGATGCACTGTGACACATCGTCTGCTTGCTCGTAAATCTCCTTTCGCATTGTCCTCTCCGTCTTGTCCTTCTGTGTGTCCAGTTTTTTTCTTAACAGATCATTAATTTGAGAGCTCCAGTTTGGCCCGAAGCCACGCCTCCCGGTGCACATGGAACCGTGCCAACAGTTTTACTCACTGCAGACTTTCACTCGTTTACCTCCAGCTGACCCAAGTGATCCATAAGCATGTGTTCTGATACGTCACCGTCTCTTACAGCAGACTGACCAAAGGCTATAATCCTAAATCATGCACAGAGAGAGAGGAGTCCTGGGTAAGACAGGATGACAGTAGTCACACTGGGATAATAAAACAGATCCTTTGCGGATGGCTGAAACCAGAATCTGTACGTTCAGTACTTTTTGCCTGAAGCATGTCGCAGAATGATCACTAAATTCAGATAGAATATCAAGAACCCAGCTGTGTACCTTGGACAATGCTTCTAACTTTGTAAAAATAGAAAGGCCATTTTCTACTGCTGCCAGGTTTATCAAGACGTCCTTGGGTGGGTTTGGAGCAACGTATGCCATCAACCCATCCAACATCTTCACGATTGTAAACCAGGTCCATCATCAGTGCGTGACCCACCCATGTTCTTCTGAATGTATGGTCACAGGTTCCCACATACAGTGCAAAATCTTGCAGAAAGCCTTCACAGAATACAGAAAGTTGTTATAGCTGATTACGGGATGGGGCAACTCCTGGCGTAGTATCGTATAGGTGTTCCAATACTTTTGTCCATGTTGTGTATTACACTTATACATACGTATATGTTTCTTCACTGCAGTGTTTCTCTTTGCAGCACAGTTCAACTTGATTCCTGTGGGATTGCGGATTGTGGCGATCCAGGGGGCGAAGACGGGACTGTACCTGGGCATGAACAGCGAGGGTTACCTCTACACCTCGGTGAGTTACAACCTATTTTTCAAAATAATGGAAATAAAAAACTTAAATTTCCATCTAGGTATAAGGTGGGAGAGATTACAAATAACAAAACAAATTACAAACAAATCCTGCCTAACTAGGGTCCCTATATTAAGTCAGTCGCAGGGCACGTGAAGTCCTGCCATGCAGAGCTGGTGGTGTGTAGATGTATCCATGCTCATGCAGAGGGAATCTCCTCCTGCTGTACTGCAGTGTCTCTGTGTTACCTGCAGTAAGGACATTAATGATTTCCTGATAAAAATAGTATTTCATCCTTTACTGACCTACTTTATGTTATCAGCAAACTGGAAACTCCCTGATACAGAAAAAAGAAACGCAGAAGGAAAGGAAAAAAAGACTTTGGTGCACGAAGTGAGAATCTCAATGTTTAGATGATGGAGTTCATCCTGTATTGGTGTTGTATTAGTTTTATTATTGACCTGTATCAGTCCTGTAGCAGCCTGTTATATCCTGTACTGACACTGTATCGGTCCTTAACTGACTCAGTGTTAAGAACGTAAAATCTATGCACAGGCTCTGTCCTGGTTCTGTACTGGCCCTGTATTAACCCAGTTTAAGAAGCTGAACTGCTTTTCGGAACTGGCTTGTATTGGTATTGCAGAACAGTGTTAATATTGTAACAAGTTATAACTTTTTTATGTTGAAAGTCGTACAGCTTAAATGAACAAAAGTGAATGCAGCATATTGAGTGATACTTTTCATAACAAACACTTTACTCATTAAGTTTCCTACAGCTTGGTGTAGATGAAGTGAAGTGAGAGCTGCTATGAGAATAGTGTTCGTGCCTGATGTGTGTCGGTAAGCGACAGTGTGTACCATCTGTGACATTAGAATCAGTGCAGCTTCTTGATAAATGACTGAATCTATTATGTAGCCAGAATTTCAATATACTGGGGCTGTACCAGGTCTAAATCAGGTCTGTACCAGGTTTGTACCAGCTCTGTATTGGGTCTATACCAATTCTGTACTGGGTCTTTACCAGTTCTGTACTGGGTCTGTACCAGCTCTGTACTGGATCCTTACCAGTTCTGTACTGGGTCTGTACCAGCTCTGTACTGGATCTGTACCAGCTCTGTACTGGATCTGTACCAGCTCTGTAGTGGGTTTGTACCAGGTTTGTACCAGCTCTGTATTGGGTCTATACCAATTCTGTACTGGGTCTGTACCAGTTCTGTACTAAGTCTGTACCAGCTCTGTAATGGATCCTTACCAGTTCTGTACTGGGTCTGTACCAGCTCTGTACTGGATCCTTACCAACTCTGTACTGGGTCTGGAGCAGTTCTGTACTAAGTCTGTACCAGCTCTGTACTGGGTCTGTACCAACTCTGTACTGGATCCTTACCAGTTCTGTACTGGGTTTGTACCAGGTTTGTGTCAGCTCTGTATTGGGTCTATACCAGTTCTGTACTGGGTCTGTACCAGGTTTGTACCAGCTCTGTATTGGGTCTATACCAGTTCTGTACTAAGTCTGTACCAGGTTTGTACCAGCTCTGTATTGGGTCTATACCAGTTCTGTACTGGGTCTGTACCAGCTTTGTACTGGATCTGTACTGGCTCCAAACTGGGTCTGTACCAGGTTTGTACCAGCTCTGTATTGGGTCTATACCAGTTTTGTATAGGGTCTGTAACGGCTTTATAGCGGCTCTGTACTGGGTCGGTACTGGCTCTTTACTGGGTCTGTACCGGCTTTGTACTGGATCTGTACTGGCTCTAAACTGGGTCAGTACCAGTTCTGTACTTGGTCTCTACCAGCTCTGTAACTGAAATTAAACAAGTAACTAAATGACTGAGCGATTTACTGAGAGTGAATGATTGAGGGGCGTACTGAGAGTGAACAAGTGAGTGAGTTACTGAGGGTAAATAAGTGATGGGTTTACTACATTATTCCTTAATCAGTTAAACTTTATCTTGCTCTGTGTCTCTTCTTTTTCTCTCGAGTGGACTGTATTGAGATGCAGGACGACACATGAGATGCAATCACTTTCATCCTGGCAGAGAAAGAGAGAGAATAAAGGAGAGAGTATATTAAGCCTCGCTTGTCCCTATGTGTGTAGGAGAGAAAGTGAGAGAGCAAAGTAGGAAAAACGGCAGCAGAATTGAAACCCCGAGGCAACACACGTGCACTCGCATACCAAAGACACCAACGTATACATCCGATTCAGCAGCTGCATCATCTGAGTGCAGCGCTGCATTACCGGCTTGCAGGCAGCAAGTCTGCTGAGCATCTCACTCATGTAACTGCAACTTATTCAAAAAGAAAACAACAGAGTTTTAAGCAAATTTTTAGTATTTTTTGTAAAATAAAATACATGTTCTACATAATCACCACTCCACATTGTCACCTCTGCTGCACTGATCAATCCTTATCTCCAGTAAAGTGTATTCCAGGAGCCGCCGAGGGTGCAGGGAGGAAGTGCATCAGCTACCTCATCCTCTCATCTTTATTGGATGCACCTTTAAGCAGCTTCACACTGATGCTTCAGTCTTAATCATCTACTAATTTCATACAGAATAATAAATCAGTCGTAGGAACCGAACTGCATTTGTTAGCTGTCGGTTTGCACGTTTAGTTGGAAAAAGCAAACAAGCCACCGTCTGTCTCCACTGCTGACTTTGAGACGTGGCAGCGAGGAGGTCATTAATTCGTCCTTATCGGCGCAGGCGACAGATTTGCGCGGCGATTAGATCCACGCGCCTCCTCCTGTCAATTTCATGCTCGCTGAACAAAAAGCTGCGAGGCGGTTATTGATTGCGGGATGTTTGACGGCGACGTCGGAGCCCTGAGCTCTCTGCTCTTATCACTTTAATGAGCTCTATCACTCAGGTGCCGTTGCTCCCACAAACAATTACAAGGTCGTGGGTAATAAAGAGGACGAACAGAGAGACAGCGTTCATTTACTTATTCTGTCACAAGTATTCACCAATCACTGACTGACTTAGTGACTCAGACTTAGTAATTCACTTCAATGGTGAGTTAATTTACCGATTCACTCACTGAACAACTTTCTGATACTCATATCAATTAAATTACCAATTCCACAACTCATTCATTCATTATGTTCTGCTTTATCCTATATTAGGGTAGGGGGGGGCAGATACACCCAGGACAGGGCGCCAATCTATCGCTGGGCACACACTCACACACACAGACACGCAGATAAACACACTCTACATGGGGCAATTTGGAGAACTCAATTGACTTGATCCATGTTTTTGGACTGTGGGAGGAAACCGGAGAACCCGGAGGAAACCCACGTGGACACGGGGAAAACATGGAAACTCCACCCAGATGGGCATTCCAACCAGGAATCCCTAGTGCTGAGAGGCGAACGTGCTAACCGCTAAGCCACCGTGCCGACCCAATTCCACAACTGATTTACTAATTCACTCAGATGTCGATTTGCCAACTTGCAAATGACTCTTTAAAGAATTTTGTAAATTTACTTTTTTCTTTTACTTATAACCTCAATAAATTAGTTAGTGATTCATTTATTATCTTTACTTAGATAATAACTCACCATCTGACTCCTCACTGTGTTATGGTTGCTCCTACATGAAACTACTAAGTGTAAGGTGAAGGATACAGAACGCCAAACTAAATGCCACCATAAGAAGTTAGTAGAAACAGAAAATCAACTGGAGGCGCCCCTGGGGCAAACACCACTAGAGGCACGCTGTGCACCATTTACTGGACTGGAGAGGCTCTCTGCGATGACAAAATCATCTTTATTATTTATTTATATCCTTACGCTTTATCCTATATTAGGGTTGATAGTGGGTTCCAAAAGCCCATCCAATGGAGAGGGTTTAGGGCGGCGGGCAGACCCTCTCACACCGTCACACACACAAACACACGAGGCAATTTAGATCAATTAATTTACCTTGAATCCATGAAACCGAAGAACCCAGAGGAAAACAACATGGTCACGGGGAGAACATGGAAACTCCACCCGGATTGTGATTTGAACCTGAATTTCAAGCACTGAGAGGCAAAGGTGCTAACCCCTTTATTATTTAATCTCCAGTTATTTTCTCAAACTTAGCTCCCAGGATGTAAATCTCCATCATGAGATATAAAGTGCATGAAGTGCAGCATCCCGTACCTGAACTGAACATCCAGGCAGAACCATATGAGTCAGCTGCAGGATGGCTGTCACATTTGCTAGATAAATGTGAGCAGAGCTGTGTGGTACATGTGTCTGTTCTGTTTTGAACTCACAAAAGGAACTGCTGATGGAAACGGAACTGCATCTCTATGTCCATTGGAGCAGTTTGCGTAAAAACTTAACCATACTCGATAGCTAGCATTCACGGAATCACGCGAATGCCATTAGGACATGACCTCCGTCTCTTCCCGTCTCAGCTTCCTCCACATAAAGACAAAAAGCTTCAGTCAGCAGTTTCTGAGCTGCTGCTCTCACTACATCACTCCTGCAGATTAGCTGTGCTGTCCTGACAGGACAAGGACTCTGGATGAGACTAACACAGATGTATACACGTCGCTCTAAGTTACGCTCTCGGAGCCACTCCTGTTCGGGTGGTACGATGGATGGCTGGGTGGATGAAGAGTGCTAGGCTGACTCATGTACTGACTAAATTGCAGTTTGAGGGATGGTGAAGCCTTAGATTGTTGGTTCTGATGTAGGGTGGATGATGTACCAAACTTGAGAAGAACATGTTCAAAAGTCTGTGGACACCCCTCCTGTGTCGCAGCATCTGGGCTGGGTGCTTTTATTTTACACAAGGCACAAAACGGGAGAGAGGCGAGTAAATTTCAGATGTGATTAAATGATTAATTGATTGAAAGACTGATGCTTAATAAAGAAAATGCAAATATTGAGTCATTGATTTACATACTGACTCAGAGAATCCCAGTTGTGACCAAATGATTCACTGATTTAATTCCAAAACAAAAGAGTAAATTGCCCTAGATTTAATCTACTAAACATGTAATAACTATATAATTCAAAGATTTAAAAATTCAAACAAAAAAAAAGGAACAATGCATAGGTGGCTTAGTGGTTAGCACGTTCTCCTCTCAGTGCTAGGGATTCCCGGTTCACATCCCTATCTGGGTGGAGTTTTCATGTTCTCCCCGTGTCTGCGTGGGTTTCCTCCGGTTTCCTCCCACAGTCCAAAAACATGGATCAAGTCAATTGAATTCTCAAAATTGCCCCATATAGAGTTTGTAAGTGTGCGTGTCTGTGTGAGTGAGTGTGTGCCCAGTGATAGATTGGCGCCCTGTCCTGGGTGTATCTGCCCAGCGCCCGAAACGTTCTCCCCGGGACGGGCATGGGGAACCCCTCCGCGACCCTAATATAGGATAAAGCAGAAGATAATGGATGGATGGATGGATGGATGGATAGATGGATGCATGGAACAATGCATAGTGGCTTAGTGGTTAGCACGTTCACCTCTCAGTGCTGGGGATTCCAGGTTTCAATCCCAATCAGGGTAGAGTTTCCATGTTGTCCATGTCAAGTTCAAGTTCAAGTTATTTATTTATATAGCGCTTTTTACAACAGTACATTGTCACAAAGCAGCTTTACAGAATAAAAAGCCTTTAAACCCCCAAAGAGCAAGCCGAAGCGACAGTGGCAAGAAAAAAACTCCCTTTTATGTTGTTATTCAAGGAAGAAACCTTGGGAGGACCAAGACTCAGTGGGGGACTCATCCTCCTTGAGCGGCCAGGCAGCAACAACAATGTAGGACAGCGAGAGACATTTAACAAATGGAAAAACTAAAAACTAAATTTAACAAATGGAAAAACTAAAAACTAGAAAACTATATGTGAGTCCATTAAGGGGGCGTCCTGCAGGAC
>JAFMOD010000147.1:440896-466282 GCA_019802435.1 Corydoras maculifer
TATTTAACTTTGGCGAGATCAGAACATTGGTTGTTAACACAGGTAAATTGATATCGATCTGTCAGGTAGGATTTAAACCACTGGAGTGCAGATCCTGTGATGCCCACAGTGTTTTCTAATCTATCAACTAAGATGTTATGGTCTATAGTGTCAAAGGCTGCACTAAGATCTAATAATACAAGTAAAGAGATTTGGTTATTATCAGAGGACATTAATAAGTTATTAACGACTTTAATTAAGGCTGTCTCAGTGCTATGATGAGACCTAAAACCTGACTGAAAAACTTCATGAACGTTATTAGCTAGAAGATGGCGATTCAGCTGATTAAACACAATTTTTTCTAGGATTTTAGAGACAAAAGGGAGGTTTGATATTGGTCTAAGGGTTCTCCTGTTTCTGCTTTCCCACAGTCCAAAAACATGGATTCCAGGTATATTTGTGAGTGAGTGTGAGATGGATTGGTGCTCTGTCCTGGGTGTATCACTCCCGAAGTGCCCGAAACGCTCTCCCCTGGATAGGCATGGGGAACCACCCTACGACCCTAGTAGAGGATTGATCGGAAAATAATGAATAAATAAATGAATGAAAAAAGCACCAAATCCCAATCATATCCAAGTGATTTAATAATTTCTTCAGTAAAGAAACAGATTTCAAAATCAAGAAAATTATGACTCACAGATTAAAACAGTGACTTCTTTAGAGACTTTTACGTCCTAAAAAACCCTGTCTCAATAAACAAAACTTTAGGAAAATATGAATCATTACCAAATGATTCACCTGATAAAAGACGAGTGGATTGGATGAAATGATTCAGATGATCTTTTCTGTTAAGCTAAAAATTATTTTTGTGTTCACTCCAAATGAAGCAGCAACTAAATTATTTGTTGACACTGAATCATTCACCTTTGTGACTCATTCCTGGTTTTGGTAACGCATGAGTTGCTGGAATAGTAATGATTCTAATTGGAGCTCTATTGCTGGTTTTTGCAGGAACATTTTAATCCTGAGTGCAAGTTTAAAGAGAGCGTCTTTGAGAACTACTACGTGACCTACTCGTCCATGTTGTACCGACAGACCCAGTCGGGCCGGTCCTGGTACATCGGCATTAACCGCGATGGCCAAGTCATGAAGGGCAACCGGGTAAAGAAGACCAAAGGAGCCGCCCACTTTCTGCCCAAGGTCATTGAAGGTTAGTGTAACTTACACCACATAGTGTGTGGTGTAATAACGAAATCTGCAATATACAGACCTACACTGAATGACCAAAAGTATGTGGATCTCTCCTAATTAATGATTCCTTTTGTTCCATTAATGTTCATACTACAGCAAGTAGTAGTTTCTGTGTACAAGGACTTGAATTAAATTTAACATTAACAATAAACATTAACAAATGTGTCATACATGCAAATCTTTTGGCTGGCCTACGTACAAACGATCAGGCTTCTGTGTCCACATAATTTTAGTTCCATGATATACTGGTGTTAAAATCTTTGGCTTCTATCCACAGTGGCGATGTACAAGGAACCATCGCTGCATGAGTTGGTGTCTGAACAGAGTCCTCCCCGAAAAACAGCAAAGACTTTGGACTCGCAGGACGACCACAAGGGGCCGCTGCGATCTGATGCCTCCTCATAACACAGGAATCTCAGAGGGAGGGGAAGGGGAGATCCAAGAACTCCATTATCCATCATGCACTGAGGCAGGATCATCTCAGACCCTGAAAGGTGCTGCGGTGCGACCCGAGAGAGGACATGCCCACATCTTCCTCTTCCTCTGATTTAGCATGAGCCTGTTCACCCTCCTCCATTACTCTGTCATTATTCAGTTTTGCAGCATGCCACACTACGAGGTTCTGGAGGCGTTGACTTTAGAACCTTCTAGTAATTGTATGTGTGATTTTACTGCTTTAGTTTGTGATGCAGTTTTCATATGGCTAGCTTTTATTGTTAGCATGTCAGTGCTAATGAGAGTTTCAGAGAGCGAAAGAGAGTGAGAGCGTCATTCGTAAATACATAGCATCAATTATTAGCAATATCTCCAAGTCTGAACAGAAAGAGGATGCTACCACCTTTTTTTTTTTTTTTTTTTTTTACAGATGAGGGATCCGATATTAATTAAGACATTTAGTTGAATTAGATAAAAAAAAATACAAATTTCTTGATGTCCCCAAATAACTCTTGATTCTTTTTGATATTACTCCAGTTTCGTTGCTTTCAGTTCATTTAAAAATATCAATCTATTTTGGGAAGTTAAATTAGTTGCTTGCAATGTAGCGCTGGAGACTGTTGCCTGCGTTACAACTAGAAATAACTCTAAAAATTCATCTTCTACAAAGCTTATTCTAGATAAGGTATTTGGGTGGTACTGGATCATCAGTTTATCACAGGGTGCTGAGAGAACTTCAGTATGTTAAATATATTAACCTTGTTGCATACTGTCATTTTAGAGTTCATTAGCACTATAGCTTATACTTCTTTCAATATAAAAATTGGAATTTGCAGCATATCTAGCTTCTCTTCTATCTAGTGTCTTGTGTATAAAGCCCTAGGAAATTTATGCAATTACAAGGTAACATTGTCAAGCCAGGTTCTGAATCATTTACTCAAATGTTACTTGATACTGAGCTGTTTTCTAAGCCACACATACATACATACATAAATACATGCATACATACATACATACAAAAATACATACATACATGCATACATTCATACATAAATACATGCATACATACACACACACATACCTCATCTTCTGCAAGTTCACAACTCATTTCAATATGAATAAAGGATGATTCAGTTTAGCATTGAAAATCTGATTGGCTATATGTGCTTCCCATCATCCTGCTCACATGCATAGCTCTATAACAGGTTAGCAATAGCAAGCGTTATTATGTGTTTAAGTGGTGCCCCATAAAGACCCCTAAAAAATAGAATTTTTAACAATATTTAGGATTTTGGTGGATATGATACGCAGGATTTCCTCCCACAGTTCAAAAACATGGATTAAGGTCAAGTGAATTCTCCAAATTGCCCTATATAGAGTGTGTTTATGTGCATGTCTGTGTGAGTGAGTGTGCCCAGCGATAGATTGGTGCCCTGCCCAGGGCCCGAGACGTTCTCCCCTGGATGGGCATGGGGAACCCCCCGCTACCCTAATAGAGGATAAAGCGGAAGATAATGGATAGATGGATGATACATAGGAATGTTAGCATAACGTCACACGCAGCTATCAAATGTTACAGTAAGTTTTTAGAAGGTCACAGCAATGTTGATAGCAGTTACGACATGGCCGGTTCATGTGTAGTATACTAAAGAAAGTCATGAGGTTTCATGGTCATGTGATTTTAAAAAAGCTAGTTAGCATTACAGTGCAAGGTCATTGTGTGAGCACAAATGTGGAACGTGGAGGGATTCAAGGTCATCGAAACATTAGTGGAACTTTGAAGGTTGTTTAATGTCTATTTTATACAAAAACTAGACGGGGGTTCAAGGTCATGTTAAGGTCATTAGTAAGTCAAGATGAAAAATGACTGGTAAAGAATGTTGATGAGAATCATTTGTTGTAGAAAGATTACAGTATGTGAAGATCACATGGAGGTCAGAGTAAGTGTTCAAAACGTTAATGTGTGTTCAGGATCAGCAGGAGAGAGGAGGCGTAA
The DNA here is from genome assembly GCA_019802435.1 of Corydoras maculifer. Lineage (NCBI taxonomy): Eukaryota > Metazoa > Chordata > Actinopteri > Siluriformes > Callichthyidae > Corydoras > Corydoras maculifer. The sequence goes on from JAFMOD010000147.1 coordinate 444,558, forward strand.
ATGTTCTGTCAAAAAAAGTCACCTAAGATTTATGGGATTATCTACAATTAGAAAGGTGAGCTTCATTAGGTGTTAATGAAACGAAAGGTGGGAAAGAATACTATAGTACTAACATTCCCATCTGATAACATTCACATCAGTTTTCTATCCATCCATTATCTTCCACTTCATCCTATATCAGGGGGGGGTTCCCTATGCCCATCCAGGGGAGAATGTTTCGGGCGCTGGGCAGACACCCAGGACAGGGCGCCAATATATCGCTGGGCACACACTCACTCACACAGACACGCAAACATACACACTCTATGGGGTAATTTGGAGAACTCAATTGACTTGATCCATGGTTTTGGACTGTGGGAGGAAACCGGAGAACCCGGAGGAAAACGAACGCGGACACGGGGAGAACATGTAAACTCCACCTAGATGGGGATTTAAACCGGGAATCCCTAGTGCTGAGAGGCAAACGTGCTAACCACTAAGCCACCGTGCCACCCCATTCACATCAGTTTTGATTTGTCAATTGATTTTCATAAGCGCATTCTCCTAACAGAATAAACGGAGGTGAAAATCCACGCAAACATAAGGAGAACATGCCCAGCGATAGATTGACGTGCTGTCCTGAGTGTATTTGCCCAGCGCCCGAAACGTTCTCCCCTGGATGGGCATGGGGAACCCCCCGCGACCCTAATATAGGATAAAGCGGAAGATAATGGATGGATGGACATAGGGAGAACATACATACTTCACACAGAAAAAAATTGATGGCTGTCCTATTTTAAGTTTTCACTTTAGAAGAAGAAACTTTTTGGCACTTTTTGAGCATGAGCAACTTTTTATTACTGAGTGTCAAGTTCACTTCAGATTCACAGCTGAGGTAGCAGAAGATGAAGCTTCATAGAGGATCTGAGTCGGAGTGTGTGTGTGGGTGTGTGTGTGTTACTTATTTGTCCTTGTGTTCACACACACACACACACACACACACACACACACTCACACACCCACACCTATCCCGAAGTCACGCTCCACTTCCTGAGCAATCTCCCCAATCCCTGGGCTGCGTGTCCAACAGCCATTAACCTTCCTTCCTGAGCAGTGTGTGTAAGTGTGTATGTGTGTAAGTAAGAGAAACAGTGTGTCAGTAAGAGTGTGTATGTGTGCAAGAGGACAGAGTGAAACGATCGATTGGGTCAATAAAAACCAAACTGGTGCGATATAACAGTGCCGTGAGCCGAAGGACGTTAAGCGCACCATGAAGTCTGAGCCATTTTAGTGGGAATCTCCCTTTTACTCTCACATGGGCTGTCGTCCAATACGGATACAGACACAGCCTTATTGACTTCCTCACATAACTCCTAAAACATCTGTGTCCTGTGAGTGAGGACAAGAAACCTAGATCAAGTATAAAGCGACTAATGCTATTGCAATGCTAATATTTCACATGGAAAACCAGCCATGCTAACTGTTATTAGGTAGTAATTTTAAGTTCAGTGTAATATTTTTGTTTAAATCAAGTAACATTTTTGCAGTAAATGTTGATATTTTGGACAATTTTGTGTCATTGCACCAGCCCAATGTTACCTCATAGACAAATGTGCGCTAATAGAAGTGTTTTAAAAATGAAGTAGCTAACGCAATTTTGTTTTCAAAACTTTTAAAGAATATGTAAATGTATTTCTATTTAAAACCCTATTTAAAATTATCCTAAAAATATTTATAAGTGTAAATAATTTGTTTAAGCTGGAGGTAGGCAGTATTTTGCTTATATAATTCCACATTTAAGGTAAATATTGATCTTCCACAAAACTTCAGCATCAATTATACATTGGCTACATCGCAGCTGGGTCATTAAAATAGAATCAGGTTGGTAGAAATAAAGAACCTGCAGCCAGGCTCCCCTGAGGTTCTGAACATAATAATCTTGAGATGATCACATGAGCAGGAACTTGTATCAGACTTTGTCAAACTTTGATCCAGGACCGCGAATGCTGCCAGACATTTAATGATGGGAAGTGAAGAATAGGCATTTAAATCAGTATTGGAACACAGCCATCCATCTTTCCACAGCCAAGTTTCCCATCATACCGCCCGTCTCAGACCGCTCTAGGGCTTGCTCGCTCTCTCTCTCTCACTATCTCTCTCACACGCTCTCGTTTATAAACCAGGCCAGGTATGGATGTCTCAAGGACACATTTGGTCCACCAACTGCTTCCTCTGCTATGGCTTATGGGGCATGCAAACAAGCCGTAGAGACGAAATGCAGTTTTTCCTAGCATTTAATATTTTTTATGACAATGGAGAGCTTTCCTATTCCTGACCTCAGAGGCTAGAGCAGAGAAGCTGTGTCGTAAACAGTGATGTGACACTGGCAGTTATTTTATAAAAAATATGAAGGAGCCATATTAAAGAAATTGTGAAAATAGTGCAGAATATTTCTTCACATAAATAATGATGATGATGTTAATGATAAAGGTTTAAGGTGCTTCCCTTACAATTCCTGAAGCTATACAAACATCTGAACTCTGTACAAAACATGTGAAAGATGTGGACTTTTATTTTCTATGTAACGTACAGTGAATGAGTTTTTGTTTATTTTATTTGTGCTTTTTATTTGTTCTGTCAGAAACGTTGTGCTTCTGCCAACAGGCATGTGCCGATATTCACATTAAATATTAACGTAAGAAATAACATGGTGACTCCGTAGCGTAGATGCAAAATAAGTCAATAAAAATGCTTAAAAAGAAGCAGAAAAAGCAAAATGATCCATACACCAAAACCCATAAATAAAAAATCATGTAAAAAAAAAAAGCTTTAAGAGATTTAGCCCCGAGTCACCACAGACCTGACATACACTCTATGGACAAAAGTATTAGGACAAACCTCTTAATCACTGAATTCAGGTGTTTCGTTCAGTCCCATAACCACAGGTGTTGAATTAATCACCTAGTGGACATGTGTAATGTGAACAACTGTATGCTTTCAACATTGTGTGAACAGTTTGAGAAAAGTTCTGTTTGATTAGAGCATGTCCAAAGCAAAGTTCATAAAGACATGTTGAGTTACATAGTGTCCTGACCTAAACCCCATCCAATACCTTTGGGATAAACTAGAACAGGTCATCTTATCCAACCATCTAACATCAGTGTGTGACCTAACATATTTTTCTGGATGAATAGGCAAGATATCCCACAGACACACTTCAAAAAACTTGTAAAAAGCCTTCTAAGTGTGAAAGATCTTATAGCAGCAAAAGAAGAACCTTCTGAGATGTTATAACATCTCCTGTAGGTGTAATTATTAGGTGCCTTAATACTTTTGTCCAAAGACTAAGACAAGATTTAAATAGAGTTAAGGTCCGGTGAGGTAACAAGCCACGGCAGAGATCCATTGCAGTTAGAACTGACTTTTATTTTAAGATGGCTGTTTAATTTTTCATTTGAAATATGATTATTCAGTTATTTAATAAAATTCTTTTTGCAATTTATTTTAAATGTTTGCATTTATAAAAAAAGACTTAGTGAATTTGCTCTTCATGGTTTGGAAGAGAGAAGTTGAAATGATTCTAGTTATCAGTGAGACTAATAATAATAATACAAAAATATTTGAATCATCAGTGTGATATAATAACTCAGGTTTTGTGCAGATAAGACTATCGGTGCATGCCTACTTCCTTAGCTATAATCAATGTTTTATTTAATATACACAACAGGGACAAAAGTATTGGAAGACATCTTTAAATCATTAACCTCAGGTGTTACAATTTTAGCATAAATTACCCAGTCATGTATTTTGGACAGTTGTATGTATCAAGCTTTGTGGGAACAGTTTGGGGAAGGCCCTTTCTCTAGTGCTGAGAGCAAGGTCTATAAGGTATGGCTTGGCCAGTTAACCTTATGAAACACCTTGATGTGGTATAAAGAACAACAGAGATTGTGAGCTAGGTTCAACATCAGTGTCTGATCTCACAATAGATAGACACATAAACAGATACAAATTCTCATTGACACACTCTGAAAATTCAACTTAGAATGGGATGCCATATATTTTTTTTGCAGGTGTCCCAATACTTTTGTCTCGTTTCAAAGTTTCTGCTAAAAATAATTGTATGTGAATTTAATCCAGCTGTGGTTTATGTTGATGTTACATTGTTTGGACAGTTCACAGAATCTTTGCTGCTTCTACTGAATCTGTATAAATGGTAATCATCTGTATCTCACTCATTACTCTGACGTCTGTGTACCTACGTCAATCACACTCTATAACAAGAAGTTAGAATGCATTGCTGTAATGGCTGCTTGTCGTCATGACGGCTTTCAGTTTGCAATAGGAGAATATTTCAGAGTGATGCATTGATTTCATTTTTATATAATGATCTGAACTCCTCAGAGTGTTGTTCTGTTTTCTGTGCAATTTATCCTACAATGGATTGTTGCATTTAAGAGTCCCTCAAAAGATAAAACAGAAAGCTACTGTCTACTTCCTGTCTTCCAGACCAGTCTTCCATCTGCAAGGACTAATATTGACTCTGATATGAACTTTAATGTGATCTCTAATATGGACTATGGAATTGATGCTGACTAAATACATAATGCTGACTACATACATGATGAATTTGGTTAGGTCAGAGGTCTGAGTCCACTTCTGGATTGGTTTATTTTCTCTGATTAAATATGTAGGTGTTTAGAGAGAAAGCACTGCACATAAATACACCTTCATTTGGCCAGGTTTAATTCTTCCCATTTATAACCACAGGTCTGAAAGAGAGCTAAAGACTTTGATAGATGAATAAAAACTGCATTAATGTTTCCTGATAATTAACATCCCGATAAACATATCACATTGTTACCTACAAGCTTCTCTCTCAGTGATGCTCAGATATTAGGTATATGAATCAGCACTTCCCCAGATCCAGTGCGAACATATGCAAAAGTATAAAACTGGGAGATGCTAATTAGGAAGTGGTGCTAAATTAAATGGTGTATGTAATCGGGACTGTGCCGTATGCGGTCCACTCCTTCACTGTGATGTGTATGTAAGAGGCAAAGCCCTGTGTGACCAATAAAAGATCCAGCATCATAAACATTTATTGAATCTGAATTATATTAATGAACTTCAAGCTCAATTGCTGAAAGAAAATAAACCACTCTTGATGGCAGACTCAGATTTTTGGCCATGTCTTGGAACTGATGGAACTTGGAAAAGTTACTAACTCATAGGAAACTAACACACACACACACACACACACACACACACACACACACACACACACACACACACACAGTGCTTCCTAACCTGGCCTCTGTATTCATTATGCTATTATTCACCTGTAAACAGGGGGTGGGGTATTACTACTGAATAAACTTACAGATATATTTGTATAATTGTCAGCACTGTGTTGGTGAGTTTTATTTGTGTGGTGTACTGTATGGTATTTGTACTTTGGGAAATGTAATGTAGGGTGTAAATTGGGGAGTTTATTGTTGTACTGTAAGATGTGTACTGTGGGGGGTGTACTGTAAGTGCACCTTATTATCTAAAACTAAACATCACAAAGTTAACCTATTCTAATGTTTTAATATATTATGCTTTAAACTGACCATCTGCAAAACATCACCCCATCATCTGAACTACTTTTAGTATATCACCTAATGCTCCAAACATCATCACCAAAACCCTAACAATATACTATCTCACAGCTGGATGTAAATCCCTCTGAATATTATTTTATATGTAGATTCTAGAGGACAGGATCGATGACTGTGTGCATTTGACTGTTTGGAAGCTATGGAAGCTTTTGAAAGGAAGCAACATGCTGCGAGACCTTAAAATGAAGAAAACAGCAGCAAAATGTAGCCTCTGGTGATAATAACTGCATTCACAAAATAATAATAATAATAATAATAATACTGCAATGCTTATAAGAAAGAGAGAGAGAGAGAGAGATAGAGAGAGAGATTATCATTCTGCTCATGACCAGAGGAAAAATTATAACCATCTTTATACAACACATGCCTCTTCCAGAGACAAACCGCCGAGCCGAAGCAAAGCCAAGTGGAAAATCATAAACGCTAATAGTGCGCATTATATTATTATATTATATTATTCCTGTGTGTCGTATTAAACGGCAATAATTTGGAGTGTGTACTGCCAGTAAACGACCGCTAACGACCACTACCAGTGTGAAAGCCAGCACTGAAGACAAACTGCGCTCTGAAAGTCATAATTCTACCATAAATTATTCATATAGTCGCTCCTGAGGGAACCGAGGGGTCGGGAAACACGCGCGTGACCGCGCACACACACACATTTTATTACAGTCACTGCTTGCACACCTGCAAAGTAGGGCTTTCCTTAATGACACACACACACACACACACAGGTACCAAAATCTATTGTACATTTTTCATAAAACACTTAGAAGCAGTGCACTTTTAAAACATACGCATTCACCCTCATCTCCCAAAAAGAAAACCAGTAAGGTTAGTATGCACACTTGCAAAAGGAGAAAAGGGTGTACTAAGTGGTGTTAAAGAGTGTGGTAACTCAGTGGTTAGGGTGTTGGGCTATTAATCAGAAGATTGTGGGTTCAAATCCCTGGTCAACTGAAGTTACCAGGATGGATCCATCCCTAATTGCTCCAGGGATGCTGTATCAACCCTGTGTTCTGACACCAACCAAGTTTGCATAGTCATTTTGGATAAAAGTTTGCTAAATGACCAAATGTAATGTACATTTTTATATAGGAGAGTGTGAACTAAAAGATTAACGTGCTTTTAGAGAGAAAATAATAAGTAAACTGCAGAAATTAGTGCAAAACTCATTCATTCATTATCTCCTGCTTTATCCTATATTAGGGTCGCGGGGGGGGGGGTCCCCCATGCCCATCCAGGGGAGAACGTCTCGGGCGCTGGGCAGATACACCCAGGACAGGGCGCCAATCTATTGCTGGGCACACACTCACTCACACATACACACTCTATATGGTGCAATTTGGAGAACTCAATTAACTTGATCCATGTTTTTGGACTGTGGGAGGAAACCAGAGAACCCGGAGGAAACCCACGCGGACACGGGGAGAACATGGAAACTCCACCCAGATGGGGATTCAAACCGGAAATCCCTAGCGCTGAGAGGCAAACTTGCTAACCACTAGGCCACCGTGCTGCCTTTTAGTGCAAAACTGATTATGCGTATTTAAATAAAGAAGAGAATAGTTGGTGGCAGTATCAGAATTAAAAGACAGGAGAGAAGAAAACATGACAAGAATGCACAAATAAGATTACACAATCTTTAATTCCCATCTGTATGGGTACTCCCTAAAATACATTCAATCGCTTTTATTAATTCAAATCACACCAAACATATCCTACCTTGTCTTTGTGCTTTGTGTCATGCTAGAAGTTTATGTTGCACTCCAACTCGTTCATTGCGAGTTGGTGATTCAACCTCATCATGATACTAAATCTCACTCCATTTAGTTCACCACTGCTAAATGCTGGAACTACCTTCCCAACTCTGTTCGTAAGGCAAAGTCACTTAGCGTATTGAAGAAACAACTCAAAACTCGTGTCTTATATATATATATATATATATATATATATATATAGGCGGCACGGTGGCTTAGTGGTTAGCACGTTCGCCTCTCAGCGCTAGGGATTCCCGGTTTGAATCCCCATCTGGGTGGAGTTTCCATGTTCTCCCCGTGTCTGTGTGGGTTTCCTCCGGGTTCTCCGGTTTCCTCCCACAGTCCAAAAACATGGATCAAGTTAATTGAATTCTCAAAAATTGCCCCGTTTAGAGTGTGTCTGTGTGAATGAGTGTGTGCCCAGCGATGGATTGGCGCCCTGTCCTGGGTCTGTCTGCTCAGCGCCCGAGACGTTCTCCCCTGGATGGGCATGGGGAACCCCACCGCGACCCTAATAGAGGATAAGCGGGAGATAATAAATGAATGAATATATATATATATGTATATATATATATATATATATATATATATATATATATATATATATATATATGTGGAAGTGTACAGTTGGTTTTATACACATATGGCAATGGGGCATTAAAGGATACATGAAAGCAGTTGTGTATGAGGGCGGCACGGTGACTTAGTGGTTAGCACGTTTGTCTCTCAGCACTAGGGATTCCCGGTTCGAATCACAATCTGAGTGGAGTTTCCACGTTCTCCCTGTGTCTGCGTGGATTTCCTCCGGGTTCTCCGGTTTCCTCCCACAGTCAAAAAATATGGATCAAGTCAATTGAACTCTCCAAATTGCCCCATATAGAGTGTGTCTGTGTGAGTGAGTGTGTGCTCAGCTATGGATTGGCGCCCTGTCCTGGGTCTATCTGCCCAGCACCCGAGACGTTCTCCCCTGGATGGGCATGGTGAACCCCACCATAGAGGATAAAGCGGGAGATAATGAATGAATTAATTAATCCCAATCTGGGTGGAGTTTACATGTTCTCCCCGTGTCCGTGTGGGTTTCCTCCGGGTTCTCCGGTTTCCTCGCACAGTCAAAAAACATGAATCAAGGTCAAGGGTGTATCTGCCCAGAGCGGACAAGAAAATATAAAATGTATGCTGATTAAATTCAAAACAGATCAAGTTAAAATAAAACCCGAACGAGACACACGTGCACACATGCAGTTTGTTCACAAGGGGAGAAATGTCTGCAGGATTACACACGTGACGAGTAAACACACACACAATCACTATTCTGATCCTGCACTGCCATCTAATGAATGCGCATTATATAGTGCATGCCAGACCTCTTCCCCCATCACAGTCATGATTTTGAACTGACGCTAGAGGACGCCAGAGCTATGCTAAACACTGACCTTGCACTTCGGAGTTTCGTTAATAAAAAGTCATTCATTAGTGCTGGGGGTGTGGATTCCCCATAACCATCCAGAGGAGAACGTTTCAGTCACTGGGCAGATACACCCAGGACAGGGCGCCAATCCATTCACTCACACAGACACACACATTATAAGGGGCAATATAAGGGCGGCACGGTGGCTTAGTGGTTATCACTTTCGCCTCTCAGCGCTAGGGATTCCCGGTTCAAATCCCAATCTGGGTGGAGTTTCCATGTTCTCCCCGTGTCCGCGTGGGTTTCCTCCAGGTTCTCCGGTTTCCTTCCACAGTTCCAAAACATTGATCAAGGTCAATTGAATTCTCCGAATTGCCCCATATATAGTGTGTTTGTGTGCATGTCTGTGTGAGTTAGTGTATGCCCAGGGCCCAGTTAGTGTGTTCGCAGGGCACTAACATGTGTGCTGGGCACACTAACACTTATGTTTGCCCATAGATTGGCGTCCTGTCGTAGGTGTATCTGCCCAGTGCCCAAAACATTCTCCCTGGATGGGCATGGGGAACCCCCATGACCCTAGTAGAAGATAAAGCGCAAATAATGGATGGATGGAATTTACCTTGAATACATGTTTTTGGACTGTGGGAGAAAACCAGAGAACCAGGAGGAAACCAACATAGACACTGGGAGAACATGGAAACTCCACCTAGATTGGGATTCGAACCTGAATCCCCAGCAACGAGAGGCGAACGTGCTAAACAGAGACCCCTTCCTGTTTTGGCCGTGTTGAACTGCTGATGTGGGAAATGATCACCTTCAAAATTAATTAAAACAGTCAGGCACAGGCTTGTGGTTAAGGAACCAGCCTTGCAACCTGAAGGTCCTCGGTTCGATTCCTGGTCCCATCATGTACTATGGCTGAAATGCCCTTGAGCAAGGCACCTAATACCAATTGCGTCCCGGGGCTGTCAACCGCTCAGGGTACGTGTGCTCACTTTACCAATGTACGTACAAATGTGTGTGTGTTTTACTGCAAGGATGGTTTAAATGTGGTGGACAAATACCTTTGTGTGTAAGCACAGTAGGCAAAATAAATCGCTTTATCACTTTTAAACACCCAAAACAACCAAAGACTTCATTTTAAAAATTATCTTGAAAATATCCAGGGGCGGCACGGTGGCTTAGTGGTTAGCATGTTCACCTCTCAGCACTAGGGGTTCCCAGTTCGAATCCCCATCTAGGTGGAGTTTCCATGTTCTCCCTGTGTCCGTGTGGGTTTTAAAAACAAGGATCAAGACAATTTAGTTCTCCTAATTGCCCCAAATAAAGTGTGTTTGTGTGAGTGATTGTGTGCCCAGCGATAGATTGCCCTGTCCTGGGTGTGTCTGCCCAGCGTCTGAGACGTTCTACCCTTGATGGGCATGGGGAACCCCGCCGCGACCCTAGAAGAGGATTAAATGGAGGATAATGGATGCATGGATGAAAATTAGTATCCTAGAAAAGTTTCTGGAAATTGTCTAACTATTATAAAATGTGTCTGTGAAATGTCTATTAGTTCTGATTGTACATTGCTGCGCACAATCACACACACACACACACACACCCACACACCTGCGTTTTTATTTACACACTGAATGGCTTTGTTAGACAGGTGTTAATGTTCCAGTGCCAAGTATCAAGCAGCCTGAGATATGTTTCTGTTATGATCATGATAAAAATATTTATAGCATGTGCATGTGTTTATGTGTGTGTGGGTTTGTGTGTGTGTGTGATTAGAATAAACTCCTGTTCAGTGTGTAGTTCAGTTCTGATCAGTGTGTAATAAAGTGTGAAATATTTCACTCGTGCATGACTCTGTGCTGTAACACACAAACCTGTTCATGTGAGCTGAATAAGGATGATCCAGTCAGATTTATACAAAGCATCATCTTAAAGCAGCTTCAAAAAACCTCAAAGGGTGGAACCGCAAGTGGAAAAATCTCCCTGATGATATAAAGAAGATGCCCTTAGAGAACAGAGAGTTATCCATCCTCCACAAGGTACCCAGTGTTAACAATCACATTACATGATACACTGATTGAGTTCAGTTGATAAATTCTTGTTAAGGATCCCATTAAGGATAAGACCCATTAAGGAAATAGAGAAATCTTTGAGGTTATTACTGTAATATTACAGCTCTGATGTATGTAATGCGGACACCATAAACAGTAACATCTTAAAAGATCACCTTTCTTCTAGTGGCCTTCATCGCCCAGTTCACTAGAACTCAGTGACCTACAACTGCACATCTGCACCTTTGTCTGTGGGACTAACCAAAAACTTGAGTATCGAAATACTTTGATTTGAATGTAGATTGTTAGAATGTTAGAATCTGAGTGTTTTGTGTTTTTGTGTGTGTGTGTGTGTGTCTGTTAATTCTTTGTTTGCGGTATAAAGTATGTGGGCTGTGCCTTTCTGCTAGAGTACACTACAGTGCAGTGTGTATATTTGTGTGTGTGTGTGTGTGTGTGTGTGTGTGTGTGTGTCTGTTCATTCTGTGTTTGGGGTATACGGTATGTGGGCTGTGCCTTTCTGCTAGAGTACACTACAGTGCAGTGTGTGTATTTGTGTGTGTGTGTGTGTGTGTGTGTGTGTGTGTGTGTGTGTGTGTGTGTGTGTGTGCGCGTGTGTGTATGTTGATTGGTGATTGTAAAGTGATTACTATATAACTGTCTAGCATTTCTTCTTGTACATCAAAAAACAGTCTGGTGAAACAGGTTTGCTCACTCTCTCTCTCTCTTTCTGTCTCTTTCGCTCTCTCTCTCTCNGTGTGTGTGTGTGTGTGCGCGTGTGTGTATGTTGATTGGTGATTGTAAAGTGATTACTATATAACTGTCTAGCATTTCTTCTTGTACATCAAAAAACAGTCTGGTGAAACAGGTTTGCTCACTCTCTCTCTCTCTTTCTGTCTCTTTCGCTCTCTCTCTCTCTCACACACACACACACACACACACACACACACACACACACACACACACACACACACACACACACACACAAACAGAAAAGTACTGCCAACATATGTGTGTAAGTAGCTAGTTAATTTTCGTTACTAATTAAATAGATGCAGATGTTGGATACATTTGATGGTAAAAAATGTTTTTGAAGTTTCTAACTTCTAAGAGAAGCGACTGACACCACCTTCTCCACCTTTGTGTTACTACAGAACTGAGAATAAACCACCAAACCAAAAACGTCCCTCCACCATCATCCTGTATGCAGCATCCTGTGATCCTGTGACCAAATGTCTCTGATTCCACATATACAAGGTGACGCACTAAGGTGGATGTAGGTAATAGTGTGTACAATGAGTGGATGCAGGATTTCATCTTTAACAACATTGCTGTCTCTGATCAACTTGTACCAGCACACACTAAGGCACAAACCAAAATTTTAATAATACCTGCTCTGTGAGGTTCTGATCCAAAAACCGAGTAAAGGGACTAAGAAAGTATGTAGAGAAACTGACAGACTAAAGAATGTAACTGTAGTGCTACAAAGTTCATTTGTATAGACGGTGGAGCTGATAACTCATCGGCTCTAGATACTTTTTGCCTCAAACACAGCTTTATTATCTCTGAGGTTTTCTGCTGATCTCACATTCCTTCGTGTGAGTGGAACGAGGCGTACCAGCTCTGATGATTCACTACTCAGTCCTCAAAACCCTCAACCTGATAAACACACCTCGCTCCTCATTTAAAAACAAACTACTTTCTTTTTATAGGTCAGTGTGCGATGATGTCATCTGACCAAAACTCCCAAACTTACACAATCCACGTGAGAAATGAGACGGTAAGTGTCGAGTGAATGTATGATGTGAACAAGAGATGGAGAAATTACATTAAATTTTATTACTGAAGAAAGGAACTGGGTTATGATTAATCACTCTGGTTAATTAATTAATTTACTTAACACTTCATTAACTGTTTAATTCTTCTAGATCTGATTTGATTAACTACGCTCTAAAGTTAAGGTGATTCAGAATCAGAATCAGAATTGTGCTTTATCTGCCACGTATGCGCACACATCCAGGGAATTTTTTTTGGTTGCAGTAGCTCGTAGTGCACAGAAATACAAACATTACAGATACGCTCATCCTATTTTCACGCTCACTCACTCACATAGACAGACACACACACACAAACACACACACCTAGACACCACAAACTTGGACATGCAGTATGTACAGTTTAAAGTAAGAGTTGAAGTTAAAGTGTTGAGAGCAGTATACTATTAGCAGTAAGAATAAATAAAGTGATTTTTTTTGCCTACTGTGCGTACACACAGAGGAATTTGTCCTCTGCATTTAACCCATCCGTTCAGTGAAACATTCATTCATTATCACCCGCTTTATCCTCTATTAGGGTCGCGGTGGGGTTCCCCATGCCCATCCAGGGGAGAACGTCCCAGGCGCTGGGCAGACACACCCAGGACAGGGCGCCAATCCATTGCTGGGCACACACACACCCACTCAAACACACTCTACATGGGGCAATTTGGAAATCTCAATTAACTTGATCCATGTTTTTGGACTGTGGGAGGAAACAGGAGAACCCGGAGTAAACCCACGCGGACACGGGGAGAACATGGAAACTCCACCCAGATGGGGATTCGAACCGGGAATCCCTAGCGCTGAGAGGCGAACGTGCTAACCACTATGCCACTGTGCCGCCCTGCAGTGAAACACACACATATATATATACACACACTGGTGAAGTGAGGTCACAAGACTGGTTCCTTAATCATAAGCCCATGACTGCCCCAAAATTTACTTTGGTTGCAGTAGCTCATAGTGCACAGAAAGGAAAAGGCCAGAGAAAATGGTCCCATACTCTTTTCATCCTGGTCACAACATCATTCAACCCCTTCCCTCTGATTGATGCTACCAAAAACAAAAACCACCAAGCCCATAAATAATTTCCTTCCCCAAATCATTACCATTATGAACACTCAATAAATACTTATTACCACAGCACGCCCAAATGCACCTAGTATACCATGTACTCATTACCACTTGAACATTTGCACATTGTGTATACTGTATATTGTCTGTATATTGGTTATTGTATAGTGTTTAATATCTCTCTCTATATATATTGTATTGTAAGTCTTTTCATTGTATATTTTCATGTGTACAATACTACCAACACCTACCACACCACATTCTTTGTGTGTAAAAATCACTTGGCCAATAAATCTGATTCTGATTAAAAAGTTGCATATGGAATCAGATGTCCTGATTGTTATGTGTATTCAGAGGTTAGAATCTAGTATGGGTTTGATGGTTGAGAATTCGTTCCCAGAGGCCATTAAATTTCCTACATGGGCTCTTGAGTATGACCCCTAGTGATCATTGCTCCATTTAGCATTTTTCTGTGCTGTAGCTTCCATTAATATTACAACTCCAATGTGATTTTGGAAACAAAACTTAAACAGAAAGTTTTAAAACTATCAATTTCTTAAACTGAAAAGAAAGATTTTAAACATGGTGGTGGATCTAAAGCCAATAGCTGAAGTAGATTCTGTAGAGCTATGCTCGAGGTAGTAGGTCATTAAGTCAGCCCTCAAGCCACAAGCCGCAGAAAGTGAGGGTTCAAACTTCCAACTTAATAAATAATTACTAGATGGGTTTTTTTTCCAATAAAAAAAAGTAAGTGAACATAAACATAATTTATGTACTGACTGTCCATCATCTTTTGCTTATGCCTAATCCTTTACTAGGGCCGCTACACTCACACACACACAAACACACACACACTATATAGGGGCAATTTAAAGCAGCCAACCCATGAACCCATGATTTTGGACTATGGGAGGAAACTGGAGAATCCTGAGAAAAACCCATATAGACATTGGGAGAATATGAAAACTCCACTCAGGTCGAGAATTGAATCCGGATCCCCAGCGCTGAGAGGCCTGAATGAATTTTTTTTAACACATTTTTTTTTTCTCCCAGAGCGATTTGTGTTTTTTCTGCCTCTTTTTTCTTATCAGTATTTATTTGTATCAAGTTTCCAGGAGACGCTGCAGTTAGAAAACAACCTCGTACAATCGCATAAAGATGTTAAAAATCACATGATGATAAATTAGAAGGCGGCACGGTGGCTTAGTGGTTAGCACGTCTGCCTCTCAGCGCTAGGGATTCCCAGTTCGAATCCCCATCTGGGTGGAGTTTCCATGTTCTCCCCGTGTCCGCGTGGGTTTCCTCCAGGTTTTCCGGTTTTCTCCCACAGTCCAAAAATATGGATCAAGTCAATTGAGCTCTCCAAATTGCCCCATATAGAGTGTGTATGTCTGTGTGAGTGTGTGCCCAACGATAGATTGGCGCCCTGTCCTGGGTGTATCTGCCCAGCGCCCGAAACGTTCTCACCTGGAGGGGCATAGAGACCCCCCCCCCCCGCAACCCTAATATAGGATAAAGAGAAAGATAATGGATTGATGGAAGGATAAATTAGGACTGCAAGTCCCTGCAGCGGGTAGTGAAGATGGCTGAGAAGATCATCGGTGTCTCTCTCCCCTCCATCACGGACATTTTCACCACACGCTGCATCCACAAGGCAACTAGCATTGTGGATGACAACACTCACCCCTCACACTCACTTTTTCAACTCCTGCCTTTTGGAAAAAGGTACCGGAGCATCCGATCCAACACTTCCAGACTGCGAAAAAGTTTCTTTCCTCAGGCCATCAGACTCTTGAACAATTTGACCAAACTCTAACATATCCACTGCTAGCATGTTTTTGAACATACCTTTATGCACATCTTGCACATTTAACACACTTTTTGCACATTATAAAGAACTGCCACAATTATAAACTCTTAAGAATTTTTAAAATAAAGGATATTTTTCTTCCTGAAACATGTGGCTCATATCACTAGTAAGCCACCAGCACTGTTACCTCTCTACTTAATGTTAACTGTTTACAATAACCAAACTCGGGGTTTACTTTCATTACCATACTTGAATGTTTATTGTTTACTGTACTGTGTATAGTCCTGTATTTATTGTGATCCTTGTGTTTGCACATGTGCACTTTATGTTGGTTGTGTAGTAGCTGTTATGTGTAGTACCTTTTTTCTGAGGAACGCTATCCCCCCCATTCAAGTACTGGTCACTAACAAACTCACTTAGCTTCTGAGATCAGACGGGGAGAACGTTTTGGGCGCTGGGCAGATACACCCAGGACAGGGCGCCAATCCATCGCTGAGCACACACTCACTCACTCACACACACACACTCTATATGGGGCAATTTGGAACGCTGTCCTTCCACATATACTGTACTGTACTTTATATTGTGGAATGACAAATAAAATACTTGAATACTTGAAGGCTTGAATGGAAGCTCATAATAACCATCAGGTAGGTTCTACTTCCTTTACGTGGTTCACCTTAAACCCTAGAAGTTGGACTCACTCACATAGACACACACACACAAACACACACACCTAGACACCACAAACTTAGACATGTAGTATGTACAGTTTAAAGTAAGAGTTAAAGTTAAAGTGTTGAGAGCAGTATACTATTAGCAGTAAGAATAAATAAAGTAATTTTTTTTGCCTACTGTGCGTACACACAGAGGAATTTGTCCTCTGCATTTAACCCATCCGTTAAGTGAAACATTCATTCATTTTCACCCGCTTTATCCACTATTAGGGTCGCGGTGGGGTTCCCCATGCCCATCCAGGGCAGAACGTCCCGGGCGCTGGGCAGACACACCCAGGACAGGGGGCCAATCTATTGCTGGGCACACACCCACCCACTCAAACACACTCTACATGGGGCAATTTGGAGAATTCAATTGACTTGATCCATGTTTTTGGACTGTGGGAGGAAACCAGAGAACCCGGAGGAAACCCACGCGGACACAGGGAGAACATGGGAACTCCACCCAGATGGGGATTCGAACCGGGAATCCCTAGTGCTAAGAGGCGAACGTGCTAACCACTAAGCCGCCGTGCCGCCCGGGGAACGCTGTCCTTCCACATATACTGTACTGTACTTTATATTGTGGAATGACAAATAAAATACTTGAATACTTGAATGCTTGAATGGAAGCTAATAATAACCATCAGGTAGGTTCTACTTCCTTTACGTGGTTCACCTTAAACCCTAAAAGTTGGACTCAGGTGAGGACGCATGCGTGTCCCGATTTGTTTTCAAGGTGAAAACCAAAACCGGGAAAAGTGTGACGTCTCCTCGAAACGTTTACTCACGTCTAAAAGAATGACGACAAAGTGGCTTGCGGCGCGACGTCCAATTACGGAGAGGTTCAAGTCGAAACCGACTCGAGTCGCCGCCTACTGAAACCTGCAAGCGCGTCCCCTTTAAAAAGCGCGCTCCCGTCGCTACTCCATCCTCGATTTTCTTCACATTAAGGTGCGGCTGGGCGCAACAGGTGCTTTTGCGGAACTACACCCAGAGGAACTTGCAGGGCCTTTCAGGAGTGAGGACGCGCTCTCTGGAGAACGTGCCATCTATTTGGGGACTGTGCGTGGATTCTGATACGGGACAGCCTCTGTGTTACTGTAGGTGATTTCAGGTGTTTTAAGGACACGCAGTGAAGATGGCGAATAAAGGGCTGCAGTTGCTGGGCTACGCGCTCGCAGTGTTCGGGCTGGTGGCGCTCATCGCGGGAACCATCATGCCCCAGTGGAAGATGTCGGCCTACGTGGGGGACAATATTATAACTGCAGTGGCCATGTACGAGGGACTGTGGATGTCCTGCGCCTACCAGAGCACCGGGCAGATCCAGTGCAAAGTCTACGACTCCATGCTACAGCTCAACAGTAAGTTTCAATAAGCTTTATAATTAAATGATCAGAATTTAAGCTAAGTCATTTAAAGAATTTAGAATCCTAAACACTCAAAATATTAAATACATACTATTAAATCATTTTAAAACCGATAATTGAATAATTCCACCGTGTAGCTGGTTTTTCCTTAACTACTGACTTGTGTTCCCTCATTTGTAAGTCGCTTTGCTTAAAAACGTCTGCCAAATGACTAAATGTAATGCAATGCAATGCAATATAATGTAAATATTAAAGACATTACGTTGAAGCCGGTTTATTTTTTTAAAGCGTTATTTAATTACTTGCACATAAATTTTACCCACTTAGTTACTAATAGAGCAGCAATACAAGTTTGAAGATGGTTGTAATTAAAAACGTCGCGAGCCAACAACAAACAGGTTAATTAGACTTGGAAATAGTTTTTACAAACAAGTCTACCACATGGTAAAATTAAACCTGCTCCAACTGAAACATAAACCGTAACAAGCTGTTAAACCGAACAATGATTTTTAAAATAAAAATGAAGGACTGCTGGTTGAACCTGTTGCTTGGCGATAATCGGAGAAACGGATTGTGAGCATGCGCAGTGCGGCTCACCAATTCGCACCGCGCCGATAATGATTAATTTTTTGGCTGCAGGGTTTCTCACCCAGACCAAAGCTCTGTAACTCATAGAACTTTCTCTGTGCATGAAGTCTGTTATTTATTTATTAGGCGATAATGAATCGAGATATTTTGGTTTTCTGCACAATGCTGATACTTGGGGATGGGGGGTGTTTTGTGGGGATGGGAGGGGGGGAGGTGTGCTGTGATGGGGCTGGGGGTCTAGTTTCAGCAGTGGGTATTGGTTGGATAACTCAAGAACAGGAGGCTGTTCTAGTGTAAGGTGTATTCTGAGCCCCGCCTCTTCCAAATAACGCATTGTTTCCATTCAGTAGGGTGGGGTGAGATTTGAGACTCATCCTGCTACAGCGGAAATTTTACAGTAGGAAATTCTGCAGGTGAGATATTTGCAAGGTGTATAATCTCTGGAGTTTTTAAACATCCCTATATATAGATTCTTATTAGTTATATAATGGCTGCATCTTAAATGCTAAGTTCAACTCTTCACTATTGTAACCTGGCGCAAGAGAATGCGGACGCAGAATAATAGTTTCCCCTTCGTCTCCAGTATCTCAGAACAGTGTTCCGGGATTAATGTGATCTCTCATTTGCATCTCCCCTCTCCCCAGACCTGGTTCATGCAAATCCTAAATGGCAGGCTGAGCTGTACACCTGTAATATTGCGCTGTTCCACATTCCCTGTTCTATGCCTAGATTAGGACCTAATAACGGGATTCTGCTGCGGTTTAACTAGCACTTGCCTGCGTTTATTTGCTTTTATTCTGCTATCTGAATATGATAAGCCTTATCAGTTAAGTGTACACTTCATGGCATGTACAAACAATAAAAATAAACTACATGTGATAAACTCTGGAATACTGTATATACGGAATCACTCACATGCTGTAAAAAACGGACACGATTCCTGTTGTGGAATTGGAAAGGACACGAGACTAATGCTGGACATGGTTTAAAACTCACTACAGATTTACGAGGTTAACTAAATCAACCATTCACAATAACCGGTGTGTGGCTGCATGTTTGTTCTGTTTGTGCTGCTGCGTGTTTGTTCCTGTCCATCTCTTTGTTGTTGATCATGGCAAAAAGTCTTTGATACTGACTCAAGGGTATCTTGTCCAATGGAGTGAAAAGGCCAAGCCCTGAGTTTTACCACAGAAGAGGTAGGCGGTTCGAAACCTGATTCTCTCTCAGTGCGTTGCTCTAGATATTCGCTGTGACTCGGACTGGTTTGACCAGTTCTGTGCTCTGCTTTAGAACAGATACACCCCCCCCAACCACACACACACACACACACACACACACACACACACACACACACACACACACAAAGGAGGTTTTCGGTTGGAACCAGTTTGCAGTGCACCTGACCGAAGGGCGTATCGGAGGGGGAGGATAAGTTGCTTAGTGAATGTCAGGCGCCATTTTAAAAACGCTTGTTACAGAGTACCAGGTTTGACACCGAGGAACATCTGAATGAGCTACAATCAAAAAATCGGTCACATCTTTATAGTGCGCCAATGTCGCTACCAAAACTCCATCTACCAATGTCAGACGGCTATATAAAATATGAATTACCATTTCCTGCTGTGAAATTCTATAGATGGGACAACATGGCATTATAAACCGCAACCAAGTCGGTAAATGAGAACTTGCACAGCAATAAAGAGATGTCTTGTTCCCACAATCTCCAAAATGAAGGTATATACTTGTTGCCGTTGGGCTACAATTTTTAAACTGTAGCTTCCTTAAATGTATTTTCTATTTGGAACTCTGGAGGACCCTCTAAGTGCTTTGTTGAAGTTTTTAAAGTGTTTTCAGGAGCTTTATGTTAAAAGCGCTTAAATCTGTATCCTCAAAACACTTAACAAGGTTCTTTCAGTTTCAAACTAAATTATAAAAAAGAGAAATTTTTAGGGAGCTTGTTGAAACAGTGTACAGTTCTGGTCACTGGGATGGTTCCATCTATTCATTCATTCATTATCTCCCGCTTATCCTCTAAGGTCGCGGTGAGGTTCCCCATGCCCATCCAGGGGAGAACGTCTCGGGCGCTGGGCAGATAGACCCAGGACAGGGCGCCAATCCATCGCTGGGCATGGTTACATCTAATATACTTTTATTGGCTATTCAGCAACAAACATGTTTCTGTTTGTCCACATAAGTCACAGCTACTCTCAGGACCAATAATTACCAGAACGCATTTTGATTAGGAGAAATGTGTGTATATCAAATTTGTGAAATGTGTGTATATCAAAGTAAAGATGATTCAGTATCAGTGATCTCAATCTCGTTCTCCTATGTTTCGGTCCATTTTTGAAGCCAGATTAAAAAGAGGGGAAGTTTCATTGTCCCATACAGGAACTGAAGTACCACAGCCAGTTCCGGATGTACGGATTGTAAAATATTGGGACACACCTAGAACAAATAATAAATAATAAGGATAAAAGTGGTACAAACAACATTACATGTTTTCTTCAGTTCCACGGGTGTATAGCTATGTTTTCAACAGTGCAGCAAAGGCCATATTTCCATTCCAGCAAAACTGTACCCCAGTGCACTCACACCAGCACAACACAAATTAACAAATCGCATCAGTGTCACGGCAGTACTGAGAATCATCCGCCACCCATCATCAGAGAACAGAGTGAAGGGGGATAGCTGGGGAAGGGAAAACAGATGGACTACAGTCTGCAATTGTAAAACCACTTGTAGAAGTCTATGTATGTGTAACAATGTTTATGGGACAATGAGAATAAAAACAAGGTAGTGTATCTAAAAGTTGCAGATAAATAAATGTAATTATAGGAAAATACGTACATTAACTTTTTAAAATATAAAATGGGGCCTGTATATAAAAATGTTTTTTGTTTTATTATAGAAAACTAAAAAGTCATAATAAAGGTTGTAAGTGTTGAAGTCATATGCAACCAAATAAACCTTGCATTGCAACAAGCATTTGATTGGTTGATTAACTTGCAACACATTTTAAGTATAAAGTTTATTAAATGTTTAAAAAGTATAATTTTTTTTTTACATTTTCTTTTGTAAACAAAGTTCAACATTTGTTTTTTCAACTAATATGTACCTTTTTGTAATTTCCAGCTGTTTTATATTTTTAGGTTTTGTAAATGCTGAGTGAAAAGACACTTTAGGAAACATTTATTATAACATCATGTCATGAATCATGAGGTTTAAAGCAACAGGATTAATGCTGAGTATACTTTTTTTTTTTTTTTTTTTTTTTTTTTTTTGGGTAAACCAGTTCCATGGTTCATGTTGTAGTCTGTAGTTTCACTTAAGTTTCCTGTTTTACAGTTCTGTTAAGTTTCTGCTTCATGACATGATATTATATTAAATAATAGTAGTAATACGATTTGAGTTTTTTTTTTATTTGTAAGAAAATTAATTTGTTGAAGACTATTAACAAACGCATAACCCCCCCCCCCCCCCTCCCTC
>JAFMOD010000147.1:479465-500316 GCA_019802435.1 Corydoras maculifer
CCTATCGTATTTTATAACCTCATTAATAGTTAATAATTAATCTCGTGTCTTATTTTAATATGTAATATTTCAATTGTGTGTGTGTGTTAGTTCTGTGAACTAAACCTGATGTAACTGTTTGTTTTTCGTGTATAGAGATGTATAAATAAAATTGATCCTTAAATGATCGGAGTACATACTTAAGTCGATTTCTCCCAGCGCTCAAAGCAAAATCCATAAAAACTTGGTTGGATGAGACTTGGTTTGGTGTTGAAGAACTAGCCACTCAGAGCCCTGATCGCAGCTTGATCACTTTGGGATAAATTGGAACTTGTGGATTGTAAGTCAAGCCCTCTGACTTCTCAAAAAGATCCATATTTACATTTACATTTGGTCATTTATTGGACGCTTTTATCCAAAGTGACTTACAAGGTGAGCACAGGGTTAATCACAACATCCCTGGAGCAATGAGGGTTAAGGGCCTTGCTCAAGGACCCACACTGGTAACTTCAGTGGCATGGGATTTGAACCCACAACCTTCAGATTGCTAGTCCAATGCCCTAACCACTGAGCTACCATGCCCATATAAAAAATTTCCCAGACACGATCCGGGCTTAAGGGTTAGCACGTTCGCCTCTCTGCGCTAGGGATTCCTGGTTCGAATCCCAATCTGGGTTCAGTTTCCATGTTCTCCCCGTGTCAGCGTGGGTTTCCTCCGGGTTCTCTGGTTTCCTCTCACAGTCCAAAAACATGGATCAAAGTCAATTGAAATCTCCAAATCACCCCATACAGAGTGTGTTTGTGTGAGTGAGTGTGTGCCCAGCGATGGATTGGCCCCCTGTCCTGGGACGCCCGAAACCTTCTCCCCTGTATGGGCATGGGGACACCCCCCCCACCTCCGCGACCCTAGTAGAGGATAAAGCAGAAGATGATGGATGGATGGACGAACCAAAATGTTGTGATGAAACATTTCAGAAGCACAGAAGTATTTGTAAAAGTCTTCAGAGCGTACAAATACCGTCCACTAATAAACTCTATTAGATTATTTTAGTTTATTGTGTAAACTAATACATTTGTTGCGTATTTATAACAGTATACTGTGTGGAGTAAAATCGGACTAAAGCGTGGAACAAAATTTCACTTCTATCGGGTTTCTCCGATAGGTAGCAGTGATGCCTTGTCCATGTTATCCGCACAACATATAAGATAATTTTAGCAGGCTGTCTACAGCTCTACAGTATTAAATGGGAGACTGTAACCCGTTTTTGCATAAAAACATTTAAATTAATTGTGAAATTTATTACATTTATTAAAAGTGTTCTTTCCTAAACAGGTACTCGCCTGTTTTCACCACGATCAATCTGCAGTCTTAATCAATAAACTTTCAACAATTACTAAACCCAAATGCTCTGTATAAAACGGTCCACATTATTAGAAAGTTCATTGGTTTTAAATTCTAAAGGCTTTGGTTTAGTTTCCCTGAAATCTGTCGTTTCTTCAACAAATGTGATGTTAATTCAGAAGCGTGTTGGACCTGATTTTACGTTCACAATTGTGAATTAAACTGTAGTGACTCGTGAACAAATTTTTTGATAAACTGTGTGGAATGTCATTCAATCAAGACCTGGATGGAATCAGGTTCTTCAGCGTTGAGATGAGGGGAGTGTTCATACTTTCATTTGCGTGCTGTTTACTGTTTTTTTCACTGAAAAAGACAGTAAACAGGAAAGAGAAGAGTGAAGACACAGAGGAGACATACAGAGCTCTTATATATTACTTTTGTATAAAAGACAAATGTTGAGAATTATGGTGGCTTAATGGTTAGCACGTTCGCCTCTCAGCGCTGGAGATTCCTGGTTTGAATCCCAGTCTAGGTGGAGTTTGTATGTTCTACCATGTCCTCATGGGTTTCCTCCGGTTCCCTCCCACAGTCCAAAACATGGATCAGGCCAGGGTATAGTGAATGCTCCAAATTGCATCATATAGAGTGTGTCTGTGTGAGTGAGTGTGCCAAGTGATAGATTCGCGCCCTGTCCTGGGTGATAACGCCCGGGCCTAGTGGAAAACGTAGTAGTAGAGGATTAAGCGGAAGATAATGGATGGATGAATTCAAAACTTTTTATAACTCTTGTTGTTGGATGCTTCTCTTATCGGCCACTTTATTAGATACACTTCCCTGTGTCTACACTACCATATCTATACACTTTGTAGTTCTGCTTTGTTAGTCTGATCTCTGATGATCAGAACCCAACAGAGCATGTATTATTTAGGTGGTGGATAATTATCCTACGAGTAAATAAACTAATAGGGCGGCACAGTGGCTTAGTGTTTAGCACATTTGCCTCTCAGCTCTGGGGATTCAGGTTCGAATCCCAATATGGGCAGACTTTACATATTCTCCCCATGTCTGCGAGGGTTTCCTCCAGATTCTCCGGTTTCCTCCCACAGTCCAAAAATATGGATCAAGGTAAAGTGAGTGTTTTAAATTGCTCCACATAGAGTGTGTGTGTGTTTGTGTAAGTGAGTGTGCCCAGCAATAGACTGGCGCCCTGTTCTGGGTGTGTCTGCCCAGTGTCCGAGATGTTAACAACCCCTGCTTCGGTTTAGTTTCCTTGAATTTGCGATGTTGTTGCGTATTAGGGTGCAACTTCACAAAAGTGGAGATGTTAATTCTGAAGCATGTAATTAGTGTGTTGGATCTGATTTTGTATTCATATTTGTGAATAAAACTGTAGTGAATGTTGAACTAATTTTTGGTAAATTGTGTGGAATGTCAAGCAATAAAGACCTAGATGAAATCAGGTTCTTCAGCGTTGAGGGGGTGTGTTCATACTTTCATTTGCGTTGTATTTGTTATTTATTGCCTTTTCACTGAACCTGTCAGGAAAGAGAAGAGTGAAGACACAGGTGAGACATTTCAACAAATGCTCTATTATTTTACTTTTGTACAAAGGACCAAATAAATCCTGGGTTTATAGAAGCGTTAGTGTTGGGTGAATGGGCCGTCTACAAAATGTGTAAATGCCGACGATGCAAATGTTAAAGAATGTGCATGTTAACATGTGAAAAAATCAGAATCAGTTTTATTTGCCAAGTATGTTACACACACAAGGAATTTTGTTCCGGCATGATGGTGTCTCTCTTGTAAATTGCAATTTACTGTATTTACAATATTTATATTTACAAATAACAAATAACAAATTTGCTGTACAATATGATACATATGTATAAAATATAAAATATATATGGAAAGGTGCATTTATGTTGTGGTAAAGATTGTAAGTCCTAGAAATTAAAAACTTTAAAAGGTATATGTTTAATTATTAACAACGGATTTGTTTGAGAACGTTATCATTCTACCTCTCAATTATCTGCAAACCTCAGATTTTTAAGCAACACCTGATGGAATTTTTTTATTTGACTTGAAAGAGTAAATCACTCCAAAACCAACTTTACTTATTTAGTGAAAATTTATATATATATAATATATATATATATATATATATATATATATATATATATATATATATATATATATATATATATATATATATATATATCCCCCCCCCCCCCCCCCCCCCCCCCCCCCCCCCCCCCCCCCCCCCCCCCCCCCCCCCCCCCCCCCCCCCCCCCCCCCCCCCCCCCCCCCCCCCCCCCCCCTAAATTGAATGCTCCAAATTTCCCCATATAGAGTGTTTATGTGTGTATGTGTGTCTCTGTGAGTGAGTGGCTCCGGCAATAGATTGGCATCCTGGGTGATTCTACCCAGTGCCCATGCCTAGTGGAGAACGGAGTAGTAGAGGAGTATGTGGAAGATGATGGATGGATGGATGAAATCAAAACTTTTTGAAACTCTTGTTGTTGGATGTTTCTCTAATTGGCCACTTTATTAGATACATGTCCTTATCTACACTACCATATCTATACACTTTGTAGTTCTGTTTTGTTACTCTGATCTCTGATGATCAGAACCCAAAAGTGCATGTATTATGTGGGTGTTGGATAATTATCCTATGAGTAAATAAAATAATAGGGCAGCACATTGGCTTAGTGTTTAGCACATTTGCCTCTCAGCTCTGGGGATTCAGGTTTAAATCCCAATCTGGGTGGAGTTTCCATGTTCTCCCTGTGTCTGCGAGGTTTTCCCCCAGGTTCTCCAGTTCTACATGTCCAAAAACATGGATCAAGGTAAATGGAATGCTTTAAATTGCTCCACGGCGTACAAGTATGTGTGTGTGTGTGTGTTTGTGTGTGTACGATGATAATGAATGAATAAAGAAATGAATAAAGAAATGAATAAAGAAATGTATGCAGAACATTTATCAGTGCTTCGTTGGCGTTTTCAGCACCATGGCCGCCGTAGTGATTCAGCCTAAAGCTGTTCCACGGGTCACAGCGTGGACCACCGGTCTGTGCCACTGCTGCCAGGACATGAACTCATGTAAGATAAAACCCATAAATCATGTTTACATCCAGACCTAATAACTTAAATCACAGCTACTGCATTGTGACCTGCTTCAGGTTATAAGAAGTTTGCACAATCAAAGACTTCCTCTGAGTTGAGGTACAATTGAGCCTACCACCTGCAAATGGAATGGAGGAAGTTCATGGTAAAATCTCCGATTTCTTTCAGGTTGTTATGCTTTCTGGTGTTTTCCCTGCTTCGCCTGCAGCACTTCGTCTGAATTTGGAGAGAGCACATGCCTCCCACTTATCGATCTCCTTGGCCCTGCACTGGTGGCAGCCACTGGTGTGGGGGTCTGTGTGCCCCCTGTTACTCTGTCAATGAGGGTGGCTATTCGGTACAAATACCAAATCTCAGTAAGTGGATTTATTCACAAATGTGAAATGACTGAGTTGAAGAAATATAGACTGTGATATGATTATCAATGCAAATATAGTTACTAATGTGCTGTATAAGTCATTAGTGTATGTGTGCATGTGTCTTTTGCAGGGCAATCTGTGTGAAGACATCCTTATCTCCTGTTTCTGTATGTGCTGCTCTTGGTGTCAGATGAATCGAGAGATAAAGCAGCGTAAACAAGCAGCAGCAGTGATTAACGCTCAGCCGCAGAACACAGTGGCTCAGATCATTAATGTCCCATTAACATAGCACAGAAAATCCCTTAACCCTATACCCTACACTCTTCACCCTAACAAACACCTTTCTTCTTAGGCATTATCATCAGCAGCATTGCATTAGCTTGCATAGCTTTATACAGTATACTAGACCCTATATTTTTACATCATCTCTCACCCTACACTTGAAAAACTTAGATCCTCACCATCTTAACATTACATTTACATTATGTTCCATTGATTATTTTCCACCTTGCTGCCACAAAATTCGTATAAACGTTCAAAAGATCCTCACACCTCTAGTCCCTACATCATAGAAGTTTAATACAGGTGCAGCTTAGTGGCTTAGTGCTTAGCACGTTCACCGCTCAGCCTGATGATCCAGGTTCAAATCCTAATGTGGGTGGAATTTCCATGTGTTGCTCTAAATTGCCGCTTTATGGTGTGTGTGTGTGTGTGTGTGTGTGTGTGTGTGTGTGTGTGTGTGAGTGAGTGAGTGCTCAACAATAGATTGGCGCCCTCTACACAGAATCTTACCAGTGCCCTTGTTCTCGACTGGATGGGCATTTGGAACACACTTCTGACCCTAGTACAGTATTAAGCAGAAAATAATGGGTGGATGTTTGGATGGATGGATGGATTGAAGTTGAACATATTTTTTTGTTTATAAGACCTGTTCTCTATGTAGATTTGTTAATTTCTCTTTTTTATCAATCCTCTCCCAATCAGCTGACATTAAATTTAATGAAGAACGATTAACAGTTCACTGAAGTCTCTTTTAATCTTTAATGATACACAGACGGTCATATCTGCACATTACAGAAGTGGGAAGAAAACTGGCTACTAACATCACCCCCGACCTATTTGAAGAAAATAATTTATACATTAATTTTGTAAACCTCAAAATTTTGTAAACCAAAAAACCTAATCCAGTGCTCACTAAATATAAATCACGGGAAAACAGTGGACTGGTTACCAGTTCCTTTTAGAGCTGGCTGACAAACACATTCAAACACACACACACACCACCATGGAGCAACTACACATTTTCAATTTATTAATTTTACCAGACCTTGGGGTGGACAATGGGTGTTACTGTGTGAAGTCTGCATGTCTTTCAAGTGCCTTAAGGAACATTTTTATTTCTGCAATCCAAAGACATGCTGGTGGGCAAATAGGAGATAATAAATAGCCTTAGTATGTAAGCTCTGACCCCCACACCCACCCCAATAACTACTGATTAAAATCATCACTGCAGGTAAAATAGCCTATGAGCTGTTCCATTCATAAACTCTCCATTCAGTAATAAGCCACCATTCATCTGGAAAGGCTTTTCAGAAGCTCTTGTAGTGTAGGGAACATTTGCCCAATCACTCCAAATGAAACATTTGTGAAGTCATAAACTGATGGATGGGTGGGTGTGGTTTGTCAGTCGTTTGGGTGGTTTGGGTTTCGGGCTAACAATTGAAGAGTTGTAGGTTGTGGGTTCAAATCGCAGGTCCACCGAAGTTACCAATGTGGGTCCTTAAGCAAGACACTTAACACATTGCATTGTGTTGACTCCTAACCAAGTTGGCATAGTTGTAGGTCCATCCATCCATTATCTTTTGCTTTATACTCTACTAGGGTCACAGGTCCATGTTTGATCCATGTTTTTGGACTGTGGGAGGAAATCAGAGAACCCAGAGGAAACCCATGCAGACCCAGTGATAACATGGAAACTCCACCCAGATTGGGATTCGAAACAGGAATCCCTAGAGCAGAGAGGTGAACGTGCCAACCACTAAGCCACCGTGCCGACCTACTTGTAAGTCGCTTTGGACAAAAGGGTCTACTTAATGACCAAATGTAAAACCTGGCTCACAATCTTTGTTCTAGTTCATCCCAACGCTTTGAATGGGGTTGAGATCCGGGCTTTGTGTGGGTCAGTCAAGTTCTTTTACATCAAACGCTTCTTTATAGACCTTTCCAGCATATGTTCTCCTCTCAGCACATCTCCTGTCTCTCAATGTCTCCCTTCCTCCCCACTTTCAGAAGTCCAGACTCGCTGAATGCTAATGATTAAGCTTCCTGGACGGCTTCCTGGAATCGTCTAACTTTCCGCTAATCCCCTGTTTAGCATAAAGGACAGGAAAGATAGTGATTATGGAGCAGCACCCAGTCGCTCTGATCACAAACACACCGACTTTCCCAGAGTGATGCAATCAGTGAAGATCCACGATCACGGGATAATAACTCGCCCATTATCTCATTTATTTCTGTCTTCTGTCGTTCAGTAAACGCCACTTCTGCGTCTCCGGCAGATCTGTCTCTCATTCGGACGCATATGAATACTCAAAGCAATATCGCACCCTGAAATCACATTTAAAAAAAACTCAATATAAAGCCTTCAAAATAAGTGTGTTTATAGGAATTTGTTTGCAGTCAGCAAAATTTTCTAATATGCACGCGCGTCATGATGTTTTACCAGCAGGTGGCGCAACACACCCAGTGCAACCCAAACTGAACAAATCAAGCCGTAAGCAAATAAAGACGTCTTTTTTATGCATGTAATTGAACCAATTTATTGATATTTTGACTTTATAATGTTTAACCTAAGAGTAACAAAAATGTGAATAGTATTCATAATTCTAGAATTCAGTTTTTTTCGTCAGGTGCATGATTCCATTCATTCATTCATTCATTGTCTCCCGCTTTATCCTCTATTAAGGTCGCGGTGGGGTTCCCCATGCCCATCCAGGGGAGAACGTCTCGGGCGCTGGGCAGATAGACCCAGGACAGGGCGCCAAACCATCGCTGGGCACACACTCACTCAGACACACTCTACAGGGGGCAATTTTGAGAATTCAATTGACTTGATCCATGTTTTTGGACTGTGGGAGGAAACCGAAGAACCCGGAGGAAACCCACGCAGACACGGGGAGAACATGGAAACTCCACCCAGATGGGGATTTGAACCGGGAATCCCTAGCGCTGAGAGGTAAACATGCTAACCACTAAGCCACCGTGCTGCCTGCATTATTCCAGTTTTGTGGAAATAGTTTGGAAATGGGGCGGCAGGTGGCTTAGTGGTTAGCACATTCGCCTCTCGGCACTAGGGATTCCTGATTGGAATCCCCATCTGGGTGGAGTTTCCATGTTCTCCCCGTGTCAGTGGGGGTTTCCTTCGAGTTCTCTGGTTTTCTCCCACAGTCCAAAAACATGGATCACGTCAATTGAGTTCTCCAAATTGCCAGATATAGACCAGATATAGAGTGTGTATGTGTGCGTGTCTGTGTGAGTGAGTGTGTGCCCAGCGATAGATTGGCGCCCTTTCCTGGGTGTATCTGCCCAGCGCCCGAAACGTTCTCCCCTGGATGGGCATGGGGAACCACCCAACGTCCCTAATATATGATAAAGCAGATGGATGGATGGATAGTTTGAAAATGGATCTTTTTCCCTTCCACTACTTGACTGACCCGAACAGAACCCTGCTCCCTACACCACTCAATGCCACTGGTGAAAACTGAAACAGAGATTGTGTCCTTACACTGATCGACAAAGCAGTGGTGATGTCAATGTAGAGACTGAAACCGAACATAAGATGAATTAACCTAATAAGCAGTTTGCTTAAAATATGTTGAACTCAGATGGACAGATTTAGGTCACGGTGAGACTCAGGACATAGAGATAGATAACAGTCAAGGAGTAGAATGTCAGAGAAAAATGATGGCGCGAACCGGGCTGGAAAGATTAACAGTTAGATGGGGTAGGTTGATGGATCCACTGAGAGATGGATGGATCGACATAGTGATAGATTGACAGAAAAATGTGGACAAGGATAGATGGATCCACCGGGTTCTGGAGCTCAAATGAACTGAAAGATAGATGGATGGATATCCAAAGGTAAGGACATAAATCATCAAAAATAGGAGGTTTGCCAAATACAGGAGTGGACAGATGATCTGAGAGAAGGACTGTTTAATATATGAATCAATGGAAGTTAGAGGTAAAGGATCTGAAAATGGCAAAAATAATTAGCATAAGGGGAATATAACCAAGAAGAGGGTGAAATTGGCATGGGTTGGGTGGATAAACATAACTTTGAATGAATGAAAAGCAGAAGAGTCAGTATTTATGGAAGGGCAGCGGGATCAACAGGGTGGTGGATGGATTAAAATTTGGATGGTTCTTTCAGTGCCCAGCGATGGATTGGCGCCCTGTCCTGGGTCTATCTGCCCAGCGCCCGAGACGTTCTCCCCTGAATGGGCATGGGGAACCCCACCGCGACCCTAATAGAGGATAAGCGGGAGATAATGAATGAATGAATGAATGGTTCTTTCAGTGCCCAGCGATGGATTGGCGCCCTGTCCTGGGTCTATCTGCCCAGCGCCCGAAACGTTCTCCCCTGGATGGGCATGGGGAACCCCACCGCGACCCTAATAGAGGATAAGCGGGAGATAATTAATGAATGAATGGTTCTATCACAGATAAAAGGAGAGAAGGACAGACAAAATGACTGTGATGGAGTGATTGAGGTATGTATCTGCAGAGGTGAGTGGGAAAAAAAAAGCTGGAGAAATGTGAGGACAGACAGACTGAGGAAGATGAGCACAGTGTTGTATTGAGATGGAGGGTTAGACCGATGGACGGACAGATAAACAAACAGCGATAACATAAGAGTGAAAGACAAAAGAGCTAACACTGATTGAGAGAGCATTAAGCTCTAATGCTTGTTTCTAATGACTCATTATCTCGTTATCAATCTTTCTCTCACTCACCCCCCCTCTACCTCACTCTACCACTTTCTCTCTCTCTCTTTTCCCAATCGACCGGTGATGATGGGAATAGCAATTAGTATACTGGGCTGTAAAATGGCTATTTTAATTAGCTTTCTTAAGACAGAGAAGGAGAGAGAAATATAGGGAGAAAGAGGGAGAGATTAAGAAAAAGTGAATGAATGTCGGCAAAAGATAGATGGAAAGACAGACAAACAGACAAATAGATACATAAAATCTAAAAATCGAGAGAGTGATGTGGTTAATAAAATGAGACAGTGAGAGTTATTGTGTGATAGCAAAGTGTATGGCAAGGGAGAGAGAGAGAGTGAGAAAGTGAGAAAAATAGATGAATAAAGAGAGTGAGAAAGGTTAGGAAAAAGAAAGTGAAATAGAAGGGGAGCAAGAGAGGAAAAAAGAGAAAGAGACAGTGATGCAGAGAAATATAGGAGAGGGAAAGACAATCGAAATAGAATAAGTAAAGAGAGAAGAAGTACAGATATAGGGTAAAAAAGAAAGAAAGAAAAGGTGGAGGGAGAGAGAGTGATGTGGTTAATAAGTGAGGTAAATTAGCAGGTCATTAAGCTTTTGTTCAGAGTGATGAGGGGACTCTTGCAGGTCATGTGATCACTTATCACCTCGAGCACATCAACGTTAATAAAACTCTCTTATTCGAGTTAAACACCAAGAAATTAACACTGAAATCCAATTACCGCTGTTTTATCCCCTTGTTACCCAGCTGTTTAACGAAGAGACAGGAAGCACTGCCACTGAGCAAAAAATAAAAAAAATAAAAACATTAACTTTCTTTATAAAAAAAGGAGGGGAAGAACATTTCTGGCACTTGGCAGATACACCCAGAACAGAGCACCAATCTATCGCTGGGCACACTCACTCACACAGTCATATTATATGAGACAATTTGGAGCATTCAATTTACCTTGAATCCATGTTTTCGGAATGTGGGAGGAAACCAGAGAATCTGACGGACACAGGACCTACACGGACAAAGGAAGAATTAGAAACTCCAGCCATAAATTACAATATTTATATTCACAATTAGGATTTATTGGTGAGCACATTTGCCTCTCAGCTCTGGGGATCAAGGTTCAAATCCAAATCCAGGTGGGTTCCATGTTCTCCCTGTGTTCACATAGCTTTCCTCCCAAAGTCCAAACACATGGATTCAAGGTAAACTGAATGCTCTTACTTGCCCCATATAATGTGTGTTTCTGTGAATAAATGTGACCAGCAATAGATTGGCGACTTGTCCTGGGCATATCTTCCCAAAGTCCAAAACGATCTTCAGTGCCTCAGTCCTGTTACAACAGATGAATAAAATCAATCACCCAAACAATACATTTTTGATAACTGTATTCTTTTAACTTCATGAGAACAGTTTAGGGAAGTCCCTTTGCTGTTCCAGCATGATTAAGCCTCAACAAGCCTCTGACTTGTAATGTTCTCATTTTTAAGTCGCTTAGGATAAAATCTTTTACTAAATGACTAAATGTAAATGTAAATGTAGCATGGTTCATAAAGACATGGTGTGGAAGAGCCCACACAGAGTCCTGACCTCACTACACAGAAAACAGAATGTGAGTCAGGTCAGGGTCTGACCTAACAAATGTTCCTCTGGATAAACACCTGTTGCAACAGGAGTGAACGAAACACAGATTTCACTGACCCTGAGGTGTGTCCCAATACTTTTGTCCATATGTGGCCTGGCACGTTAATGCTTGCTGAACTGAAATAAGGATCCATCTCTGTCTTTCTCTCTGCTTGTCTGTCTGCCTTTCTATCTGCTTATCTATCTGGATCTCTCTCTCTCCCGCTCTGCCCCCCACCCCCCATTGTGAGGTGTCCCGAGGTTATGATTGTTATGATTTATTTGAGTCTGCTCTGAGATCTTTCTCTCTTCTCTCTCCTCTGTCTTCATCTCACTTCATCTCTCCTTCCTTCTTTCCGCTCTGATCATTTATACACTCATCCCCTCAGGCTGAATCTGAGACGAATAATGAAAGAGATTTAACCCTTTCATTGACCAAACTCCTTCATCCTCCACACACTCTTACTGCATGCCAGTCCTCTGCCTTTCCCTTTGTCCATGCGCTCAGTCTCCACCACCCTTGTTTGGTGCTGGAATATTGCATGGGACACATGGGACAGTTATCTATAATAGAAATTGTGAGAGGTGATATGACAAAAACCCAGGCAGTGGTTCAGTTTAATGGTTGTGATTTCACTTGAGGAGGAAGACTGAACACGAGCAAAGACACACGTACACTTTTGTATTGATACAAATTTATTAGGACACCTACATTACACATACTGGAGCTTTTAATGAAATCTAGGCTGCCACTTTAGCCGAAAGCCAGGTTTCACTGTTCTAAGAAGTCTTTATACAACATCTTGGAAAGTGGCTGTGGGAGTTCTCATCAATTTATTTAGAATACTGTGAGGCCAATGACTGGTGTAGGACAAGAGACCCTGTAATGGTTCCCAATGCGGTTGACTTGAGTGGAGGTCAGAGCTCTGAGTAGGTCAGTCAAATTCTTCCCCACCAAACTTACCCAAGGACCTTTATTTGTACCATACAGTTATGCTGGAACAAAAAGGGCCTTCCCCAAATCCACAAAGATGGAACTATGAAATACATGGTTAGTTGGCTGATTTTATACAGCTGTGGTAGCAAAATGAAACACTTGAACATAATGATTATATTCTGTCTCTTATATCCTTTGTCCATACGGTAAATCGAATCATTTTGCATCTGCAGGAATTTTCACACTCAGAAGTGTGCTATAAACAGAAGCTCATCTCTCAACAACCTGATAGTGGAGGATGCACAATGAGATCAACAGTGCCCAAATCTTTAATTCCATGTACATTTAAAACACCAACTGATATAAAATTATTTACAAGTTATTTCCATATTTCTGAAACACCCCTCACACCCGCACATAAAGGAAAACCACTCTTAAGTCCTACTCCATCATTGTTTTTTTCAGTCACAAGGTTTAATATTATTGAACCTTTATGGAAAGTTACAGGATCCAGACTCGGAATTAGATCTCCATCCTGTAAATTCCTCAAAGGAGTGGAGATATTTCTTCGCCCTGAACCCTACAAAACCTTGTAGGACAATTATTCGAGGACAGATTAACACTCCTCCAGAGGTAAATGTATGAGCTACTTCATATTCACATGTTATGGATTTTCCATTATTTTGTCCATACCCAGTGGTGATAATAAGACTTGAATTAGCACAGAAATATTTGGATCCTACAAAGAGGAAAGCAGAATAAACAGGACGCTTCAGGAACAAACAATACCAAGGACAAGAACAAAGCAAAATACACAATGATTTGGTGACGGCATTAAAATCTACTCCCAGTTTAAAAATCCATACACTTCAAAATCTCAAATGAATTTAAACTTAAAAACATTATATGCCCGATTATATATTACACCGTTTAATGTCATCCCATTTCATATTGGTTCCAGTTATAAGTTGGGTTTAGCTGCTTCTCCAGCATTGGTAAGTTTGAACAATGTTAGACAAGAAAGCCTGGCTCACAATCTCTGTTAGTTCATCCCAAGGTAAAATCACAAAATTTACCCAACCTTGTCTTTACAGATTTCCATTCATGCTGGAACAGGAATTTTGGAAGCCTTGTCCAAAATACATATGCCCAGTACTTTGACACCCAAAAAATATTAGGTTTGTCTCAATACTTTTGTTCATTTAATTTAAGAGCAAAAGAGAACATTGTATTTGGATATATATATATATATATATATATATATATATATATATATATATATATATATATATATATATATATATATATATATAGTTATAGTTATAATTTGGCTGCTACGTGCTCACCTAGTTTCCAAACAAGTACACTGGGACATGAATGAATTAATGAATTAATTAAAAATGAGCTCAAACAGGTGAGTTGACCATCCGACCTGAAACAAACAACAGCCAATGTTTTGATGTTCTGTTTTAATTACCGAGTTCACTGGAACATGTGTAATTAATAACATAAGCGATGCCACCCCACCCCCACACTGCACAAACAGTCTGTGTTTTTGTTTTATTTTTATTTATCTATTTATTTTTTGGTGGGGGGAGGGGATTATCCGCTTTAACCGCAGCTCCGATCTCGTGCAGTTTTCTCCCCTAATTACGCTCTGTTAATTACTAATTTACACTAATGCGCCTAATTAGACGAACACTCCGATACCGCATTTAGAAAATTATCTTTTTAACAAACAATATGACTTAATTGCAGACATTTGCATAAACAAATGAGCTAATTAATTACAATCAGGAGCGCGCTGATGAGTCGGAGGACAATGAGTCGCTCCGCAGGGTTCTCAAGAGAGCGCGGGCGAACGAATGTCCGTGTCTATCTGTTTCTCACTCACTCTCTTTCATGCTCGCTCTCTCTTTCTTTCTTCCTCTGTGTGTGTGTGTGTGTGTGTGTGTGTGTGTGTGTGTGTGTGTGTGTGTGTGCGTGTGTGTTTAAATTAAAGTTTATGAGCTCGTGAAACATGCAAATGCGGCGCCCTGAGCGCGCACTCGATATTAGTGCTGCACGTGCAGAAAGGGAGCCGCAACCGTCCACCCGTCCACCATCACTAAAGCCGTCGAGGTTATTCACACGCACCGGCGCGTCCACGCACACGCACACGCTTGCGGTTCCAAGCAACGTGCGGTTCCTGCGTCCTTCCGGCGCGCCTTTCTTTTCTGCCTGTTATTTACTTTATTTATTTATTTATTTATTTATTTATTGTCCCCCCCACCCCCACTTTTGTCGGCTTTGCAGATGAGAGGACCTCTCCCCCCCCTCTTCTGTGTCGGAATTTAATATGCAACTTTTTTATTGGAAAACAATCGCGCGTGCCTGCGTGAATCCTGACCGCAATATATCTGTTAGCGCGCCTAATCCGATCAGGCCGGGGAGGGCTATTTATCACCGCAAATCCAGGGCATTTCAGCCTTCTTTTTATTATTTTAATATATTTCTCCGCTATTAAATCACCGAAATGATGAATTAGAACTGTCTGGCACGCTTTCAGTGGCGTGACAGAAAATGATGCACTATCCAATTTGAGTGGTCATTTGGACTTTTTAAAGACAAAAAATGATGCCGGAAAAAAGTCCAATATTTTTTTCCCTCTGCTCCTGGTTTTTTGCCTCTGCGCGCGTTCCCCTCCTCCTCCTCCTCCTCCCCCTCGCTTTTTTTTTCTTCTCCCGTGTTTTTAATAAACACTCTAAGTGGGCTTTATTGCTGCTTTAGAGAGGGCAGCAGCGCAACTATCTTTAATATACGGCCAATTACCGAGCTCTCACAACTCGCACGGGAACACGCGGCGCGCACGCGTGGTCACAGTTACACGCCGCCGACATCGCGCTTATTAACCGCGTGTGTTTTAGGTGCGCGCCGATCCGTGTTGCGACACGTTGTTCTCGCACGGAGACCTTTCATCCTCTCATCTGCCGCCTTCATATCCGCCGCCCGCGCCGCTCCATCTCTGCTTTTTTAAATAGTTTGCGCGCCTTTACGACCTCTGCGCGTATAAAACTTCTCCTCCATCATCTCGGCGCTCTCATTCCTCTCATTTGTTCTCTCTCATCCTTTCCTCTTTTTTATACTAAAGAGCGTCACCTCGCCTTTTAAATCTAAACGCTTTAAGCTGGTGTAATATTAATCCGCCATTTATCAGCGTTACAGCTACTCAGCCGCCACCACGAATAAGGTTTTGCTCATGAATCGAGATTCTGCGCTGGATTTGCATCCAACGCGACTTTTACCAAAGCAATGCGCAAAAAAGGGACGAATTGGAGAACGAATTTGTATAAATTGTAAATGTATACACCGAATGGAGACGTGTACAGAGGCACAATTCAGCCAAGTGTACAACATTTATATTCAAGCTGTGTTGACTTAATAATTAAAAGAAATAGTACGAAGAAATACATTGTGAGATTTTTTTAAATTTGTGAAATATTTTTTTGTTTATTTAAAAATATAATTTAAATGAGTGCATTGTTTTACTATCCACCAGATAAATAATACCACGCCTTGTACTAAAATAAGTACGGGCCAGGCAGACCGCCTGTGCTGCTGTCATTACAGACCAGGTTTGTTCATCAAATTTGTGCCCTGTAAGAGTTGCCCCGGTCAGCTTATTAAGTGCCTTTTATTGTGAACATCTAGAGGCAACAGAAGCAAGAGCTCGGGAGCAGAGACTGGCAAGATTACAGAAAAATATCAAGTGCTGCAAAATCTAGACAGCATAAGAAACTGGTCATTAATTAATGATAATAAAACGAATTTAAAGTAAATTAATGTTGGCAAAATGCCGACGATAAAAATGCATTATTCAATATAAATACAATCAAAAAGAGCTCAGGTTTTATATTACATTACTATTTTTACATCCTTTAAAGGAGATCTGAGATTTGAAACGCTACATTCTTTGCTACATCTTGGAATAGTGTAAAACATTGCAGCGCAAGCTTGAGCAAAAGAAATATGAATTACACCTACTCATTGATCACATGTTTAAATAATCTTAGATTAGATAAGTGCATTTTAGTGAAGTTTAGTAGAGGATGCCAACAATAAATAATCAAAGGTTTCAGAAGCAACATTAAATGGAGAAAGTAATGGGACACCTACACATTACACCTTCAAGGCCTTTTATAACATCCCATTTTAAAATGGTTCTTTCTTTCCAGCTATAAAAGCATTTACACAGGTGTGAAGTGTTTTTTGAGCATGTTTGTGGGAATTTTGCACATTTATCTAAAAGAGCATTTACAGGTCGGACACTCATTTTGGGCACATTCGAGGCAGGTCCGAAATCTTTAGAAATCCTCCCCAGAAAAATGGAAATAGTTACAGAATAAATGAACAGGGGAACTTCATGTCTTTTAGGTGTAATGTCTTGGGGTGAGTATATTTTTGCACCTAAAATCAGAAACATGCTGAAGTCATTCATTTATTCATTATTGTCCGCTTTATCCTCTATTAGTGTTGCGATGGGGTTCCCCATGCCCACCCAGGGGCGCTGGAAGACCCAGGACAGGGCGCCAATCCATCGCTGGGCACACACTCACTCACACAGACACACTCTATATGGGGTAATTTTTTAGAATTCAAATGACTTGATCCATGTTTTTGGACTGTGGGAGGAAACCAGAGAACCCGGAGGAAACCCACGCGGACACAGGGAGAACATGGAAACTCCACCCAGATGGGGATTCGAACTGGGAATCCCTAGCGCTGAGAGGCGAACGTGCTAAACACTAAGCCACCATGCCGCCACATGCTGAAGTGTTTAAGATAAATACTCCAAAAAAAATCTGATGCAATGACCCAACAATAGTTCATGAAAACCCACCTGAAGGTACCATTGGAGGATGTATTTTCTGGTCAGAATCATACTACAGGTTTCAAGTTCAATACCAAAGTGGACCATTAAATGGAGGCTAAACGAGGTCAACGCTCATCTGACCTAACATGACATGATCCAGCAGGGGGCGCGGGGGGCTGTATGGCGTGATGCAGGTGGGTGTATGGGGTCACGCTGCTCCGAGACAGCTGGTCTTCACACCAATCAGCTCGGCACAGCCAGAATCAATTAGCACCCGGTGAGGGGAGAGTAGAGGGGCAGAATAAGAGAACAGGGGGGCATCTAGGATGATGGGCCACAGCCCACAGTGGGTGCACACCTGTCCTGTTTCGGTGCCCTCCGTGCCTCTTCTGTCTCCTCAGCCGCCTCTTTATTGTCTCGGTCTCGGATTTATTTCTTCTCCCTGTCTTTGTGACTGGGTGGCAGCCTCTTTGTCGGTGTCCCTCGCTCTTTATCCCTCTCTCTCTCCATTTATTTTAAAGATGTGTGTTAATAACTTTTAAATAGTCTGGCAGCAGAGAGCCAGAGGGCCGCTCGCTTACTTGCTCGCTGGCTCGTCTTGTTATTGCTCTTTCTCTCTCACTCTCTCTCACTCTCTATCTTCATGTGCTCTGTCCATCTCTCTCCCACTTCAATACAGAATGGATGAATAATTTACTCGCCAAAAAATCCCACTTCTGCGCTTTCCTTCATTTTGATCTCCTCTATATCCCTTTGCTTCTCGCTCTCCTTCTCGGTCTCTTCACCCCCGCTTTGCTTACCCACCGCCCCCCGTTTGCGGCGTGTGAATGATATCCGAATATGTATTCATATTCATAAAGACCCATGAAACGGTTCATCGCGCATTCCACTTTATGATTCCTGCTGCTCGACTGTTTAACTCAAAGAGAAGCGCCGCATTAAAGCAAATCGCCCATCTTGTAAAACACACTCACCAATGAATATTTATCGCACACGAAGCCCAGACGTCGCATTCCGTTGCCTTTCGTGCGAGGGCCTGAGCGCCTGATTAAGAGCCTAACCTCGCCGAAGCCCGGCCACCCACCGCAGGACGTTCCCACCAGGGGCGTTTTTAGGGTTTAGAAATATCAGAACCCTTATTCTCCATCTGTCCTCTTTAAAAAAATTGCCCATTCATGGGTGTATCCATTTTTTAAACTATTGTTACATTCATTTTGTTTGATCATTTATTAGTTATTCATTCATTATCTCCCGCTTTATCCTCTATTAGGGTCGCGGTGGGGTTCCCCACGCCCATCCAGGGGAGAACGTCTCGGGCCCTGGGCAGATAGACCCAGGACAGGGCGCCAATCCATTGCAGGGCACACACTTACTCACACAGACACACTCTATATGGGGCAATTTTGAGAATTCAATTGACTTGATCCATGTTTTTGGCGGTTTGGCGGAGAACCTGGAGAACCTGGAGGAAACCCACGCAGACACGGGGAGAACATGGAAACTCCACCCAGATGGGGATTCGAACCGTGAATCCCTAGCGCTGAGAGGCGAACGTGCTAACCACTAAGCCACCGTGCCGCCATTAAATAACATATGAAATGTTATTTAAATGTTATGTCTGTCAGCAGTGGAGAGCACATTCAGTTCTAATAAATGATGGTTTTGCCTGAAAATCTTTGAATAAACGAACCTGAGCTTCGGCAGGAAAGCATGAATCCGTTTTACGAGTCAGACGCAGATGAGACAGTTTGAACAAGGTTTTGCTTTGAAATACCGTAACTTTACGACAGTTTGCGCCTTTGGAAAAATTGGGACGGTGTATGCTGAGAAGCCGCTCTTTACAGCCAACATACTGTTATTCTGGTTACTTTACTCCTGGCGAAAAAAATCTGTCTCCTTCACACACACACAGAGCTTGGAGGCACAAACAGCTGATGGTGACTCCATCGTTCGGTCCCGCTGCTGGAGGAGAGGCGGCCAGAGAAAGATGCTCTCAGAGAAAGCCCAGGTCCAATAGGGGTGACTAGATTCCAATGCACCAAATGTATAGGACAAAGATTATGTTTGTTTGGGACAATGTGGGACACTAATGCATCAAGGTGGTCTAAAATAACTTAAAAAAAAAAAAAGAAACATCTCAAATCTGCCCCTTTAGCACATAACAGACTGCAAATAAAAACATATATATACACATTCTTTAATGTGCTTTATGACTTATGACTTTCCTGTATTTCTCCAAATAGTATATGTATATATAACTTGTATTTCCTATTTAAATGTACCTTTCTCTAACATAAGAAAACATAGTAAGCATTGAGCTTTTATACTATTTCACAATGATTCTCAAATTAAAACACCCGACTGTGTACAAGTCGGCAAGGTGGCTTAGTGGTTAGCATGTTCGCCTCTTAGCGCTAGGGATTCCCGGTTCGAATCCCCATCTGGGTGGAGTTTCCATGTTCTCCCTGTGTCTGCGTGGGTTTCCTCCGGGTTCTTCGGTTTCCTCCCACAATCCAAAAACATGGATCACGGTCAATTGAATTCTCCAAATTGCCCCATATTGAGTTTGTTTGTGTGAGTGAGTGTGTGCCCAGCGATGGATTGGCGCCCTGTCCTGGGTGTATCTGCCCAGTGCCCGAGGCGTTCTCCCCTGGATGGACAAGCGGAAGTTAATGGATGGATGGACATGCGTCCGCGTTGACATTCAAACAGCCCGCCTCTCCCCCGATAACAGACAACACAGGCGTCCAATGGCAGATTACAAAACACGCATTTCATAACTGCACTCTGACTTTCAATAACAATGCGGGACAACGACTCAATTTGCGGGACGCGTGAAAAGTAACGGAATTGCGTGACTGTCCACAAAGCGGGACATCTGGTCACCCTAAGGTCTAACGACGCCCCTGGTTCCCACATACAGCAAAGCCCCTCACATTATCACGATTCAGATCTGTGCCTTGAAGACGCAAGCAACGCTCCGCAAAGCGCGCCGCGGATATAATATCACCGGTAATTCAGTTACAGCCTAAAAACAGATGCAAATCCAATTTCTAACTAATTTCGGGCCAAAGTGGAGCGCAATAATCCAGAACTGCTTAATTTCTCGCTTTTTATGTGAACTGCTTTTCACCTTTCTCACTCACATCACTTTAATTGTTATTAGTGTGCGTTAGAGTTGCGTTGGATTCTGCTTAATTCCGCATTTTAAAAGCGGTGTCTTATTTTAGGGTGTTTCGTCGCCAATACCAAAACCCATCATGTCCTTATGT
Source organism: Corydoras maculifer (assembly GCA_019802435.1). Taxonomy (NCBI): domain Eukaryota; kingdom Metazoa; phylum Chordata; class Actinopteri; order Siluriformes; family Callichthyidae; genus Corydoras; species Corydoras maculifer. Next base: position 499,951 of record JAFMOD010000147.1, read on the forward strand.
TTGAGACTATTAAATAAAAATGAAACCCGTTTTTTAAAACGACTTTAAACATCAGAGGCCTAAACATCACGATAACACTGACTGGTAAGCACTGATTTAATCATTTTAATACATGTATCTAAATGGTGTTTTTCAATTCAATATTAACGGTAGCTTTGTAGAACAGATAATCTTAATAAAAAGCAAAATGCTTCTAATAATTTGGTATTGGGATGACAGACAGGATTTACGGAATCTATTCTGATAGACTTAAAAACCTTGGTGCATACAATAACAATAGAAAAGCTATATATATATATATATATATATATATATATATATATATATATATATATATATATATATATATATATATATATATATATA
>JAFMOD010000147.1:513171-524972 GCA_019802435.1 Corydoras maculifer
CCACAGTCCAAAAACATGGATCAAGTTAATTGAATTCTCAAAATTGCCCCATTTAGAGTGTGTCTGTGTGAGTGAGTGTTTGCCCAGCGATGGATTGGCGCCCTGTCCTGGGTCTATCTGCCCAGCGCCCGAGACGTTCTCCCCTGGATGGGCATGGGGAACCCCACCGCGACCCTAATAGAGGATAAGCGGAAGATAATGAATGAATGAATGAATGAATTAATGAATGCATTAATGGATAAATTATAAAGAAATGGATTGATGAATGAATATTCAATATGGATGAATCGATGAATCGATGGATGCCTGGAGTGGTTGTACAGTATGGAGGAGTAATTATAATGAGGCTGTAGTTTGACGCTGTTCGTAACTTAGTGTTACAAGCTGATGTAAACAGCACAGTTGAAACTCTGGAGCTCGAGGGCTTCAGTGTCACTTTACTGACATGCGACCATATGGTGTCTATCAGAAAATGTGTGTATGCGGGTGATTGTGTGTGTGTGTGTGTGTGTGTGTGTATGCACGTAAGTTTGTTCTAGGGTCAAAATGTGTGATCCTTTAAAATGTACAATGTGTGACAATATTAACACACACAGACACACAGCCACACACACATACACACACACAATGAAGAAAAACAAAAAAATTAAACAATTAATGAAAAATATTTGTAAAATATAAAATGTAAAGACACAATATAGAATGAATAATGAATTCATATTACACACCGTTTAAAGATGAAAGGATGTGTATGATAAAGCTGGAGGATGAGAAAATATGGTTAATGAAGGTGGAGGATATGATGGTTTGTATGATAAAGGGGGAGGATGAGGAGTTAATTAAGCTGTAGCATAATAACATTTGGATAATTAAGGCGAAGCACGAGGATGTTTAGATGATGAAGGTGGAGAATTAGAGTGTTTTAATGATGAAAGTGGTGGATAAGGTGTTGTTGAATGTAAAGATGAGAATTTTTAGATGATGACGATGGTGGATGAGAGGATATAGATGATGAAGGTGGAGGATGAGAGAGTTTTAATGATGAAGGTGGAGGATGAGAGTGGTTAGATGATGAAGGTGGAGAATAAGATGTTGCTGAATGTAAAGATGAGAATCTTTAGATGATGAAGGTGGTGGATCAGAAAAGTTAGATGAGGAAGGTGAAGGGTAAAAGGTTTTTGGTGATGAATGTGAAGAATAAGATATGATTCAATGTGGAGCTGAGAGTGTTTAGATGATGAAGTTGGTGGATGAAAGACTATAGATGATGACGCTGGAGAATTTGAGTGGTTAGATGATGAAGGTAGATAATAAGATGTTGAATGTGGAGATAAGAGTCTTTCAATGACAAAGGTGGTGGACAAGAGGATTTAGATAATTAAGGAGAAGGGTGAGAAGGCTTAAATGATGAAGGTGAAGGACGAGAGTGGTTAGATGATGTAGATGGAGGATAAGATGTTGTTGACTAAAGATTATAATTTTTAGGAGATGAAGGAGGATGAGAAGAAGTTTAATGTAAAGATGAAAATTTTAAGATGATGAAGTTGGTGGACGAGAGGATTTAGATGATGAAGGTGAAGGGTGAGAAGGTTTAAATGATGAAGGTGGTGGATGAAGGCATTTGGAGGATGAAGGTGGAGAATAAGAGGGTGTGAAGACAGAGTAAAGCGACTTTTCGCTGTGGTTAATATTTCATGGGTGGAGAAATGGAGCTCGAGCTTTTACACTTTCATTAAAGAGCGTTTCGCTCCAAGCAACTTCAGAGCTTCTGTTCTGCTTTTATTGCAATAATCGCTGCACTAATACTCTATCTCTCTCTCTCTGTCTCTCTATCTGTCTCTCCCTCTGTCTCTCTCTCTCCCTTTTTCTCTTTGTCCTTCTCCCCCTCTGTCCTTCTCCCTCTTTTTCTGTCTCAATCTCTTTGCTTCTCTCTTTTTAGTCTTTCCTCCTGCATGTGTCTTTACTCCAATCCTTATTTTTTGTCCCTTGGGTCTTTATCTTATCTGTCTCTTTGCCCCCTCTCACTCGTCCTCTTTCTCTTCCTCTGCCATGCGTTCTCTCTTTCTCTCCTGTCTCCTGTCTCTATCCCATCCTTTTTAATTTAATTTTTCTTTCTGTCTTTCCTCACTTGTCCTCTGCTCCCCTCAGCTCGTGCATTTCATCTTTTGTATCTAAGTAATAAAAACATACCGACTGCTTTTTTAAATGCACTATTACTTACCACGCGGGCTTTTCATATAGACGGCGCGCGGCGGCCGGATTTTATGGAGAGCCGCTATAAACGCGCATCATTTATAATTCAAAAAGCAGCCACGCAATAAAAACAGCACCCGTGGCGAAGGGGGCGGGCCAGGACTGGGGGGTGATGGTCTGTTGAAACGTTGTCTTTAAGCTAAGCGGTTAAAAGAGTTACATAAATTGTAAAAAAAAAAAAAAAAAAAGAAATTAAAAGTTTAATAGAACTGCTCCGCCGCCGGCTGATAGCATCCTCTGCATAGAGTCCTCTGACGTCACGTGAATACATATACAGTATATATAGGGGCACAATATTTTGACACTTACAGCTTTTATGACATAATATTCCACTACAGCCAGCACTTTTTCCTAAGTTTTTTTTTACAAGATTTTGGAGTGTCTCTATGATAATTTTAGCCAATTTAACCAGAAGGGAAGCTGTGAAGTCAGACATCGATTTTGGACAACCTGATTCACATTTTTAGTTCATCTCAACGGTATTAGTTGGAGCTGAGGTCAGGACCTGAGATACAGTCATGCTGGAACAGAAAAAAGGCCATTCTCAAAACTTTTCCACAAAGTTAGAGGCATAAAAATGTCCGAAATACATGACTAGGTGTTTTTAGACATTTTAGACATTAGATTTTATACAACAGTGGTTATGGAACTAAATGAAGCGCCCATGTTTCGTCAAAAACAGGAAAGGGATAAAGAACCTTTCGCCAATCATGATCTAAAGGTTCTAAAAATCAGTTCCCTCACCATGTGCATGCGGTGAAATTTTATAAAATATGATGCAGAAAGAAACTTGAGACACAGTTATCACATTAAAGACAAAAGATTAAGTTTCTCATCGATTAAGTAACCTCTGAGACTTGTCAATATAAAGAAGCAAGAGGGGGTAAGATGGAGGAATTGTGCACCTGACACACAAACAAACCATCAAAGGAGTGTCACTGTAGTGCTGAAAATGATCAACCACCCAACAATACCTAAAGGGGTTAACTAATTATGTAACAGATGAACTACAGCCAGTAATTGTAAAAGTACGAAACCTATGTATGTGGTAATTAAATCTGATAGAATGGACAATCAGTTTCTTATATATATATATATATATATATATATATATATATATATATATATATATATATATATATATATATATATATATATATATATATATATATATATATATATATATATATATATATATATATATATATATATATATATATATATATATATATATATATAGCGCACGGTGGCTTAGTGGTTTGCACGTTCGCCTCTCAGTGCTAGGGATTCCTGGTTCGAAACCCCATCTGGGTGGAGTTTCCATGTTCTCCCCGTGTCCGTGTGGGTTTTCTCCGGGTTTTCTCCGGGTTTTCCGGTTTCCTCCCACAGTCCAAAAACATGGATCAAGTCAATTGAGATTTTCAAATTGCCCCATGTAGAGTGTGTTTGTGTGAGTGAGTGTGTGCCCAGCGATAGGTTGGCGCCCTGTCCTGGGTGTATCCGCCCTGCGCCCAAGACGTTCTCCCCTGGATGGGCATGGGGAACCCCACCGCGACCCTAATAGAGGATAAAGCGGAAGATGAATGAATGAATGAATGAATGAATGAATAGATAGATAGATAGATAGATAGATAGATAGATAGATAGATAGATAGATAGATAGATAGATAGATAGATAGATAGATAGATAGATAGATAGATAGATAGATAGATTGTAAGGTTGGAAGCACAATCACAAAATTCCACATCGTTTTGTCATTTTGCAAATTGTGCAGGGATTTTGGCCAAACCCCTCATTTGCAGAAATGCCTCAGATACCTTTGTCCTATATTTAAAGTGCTCGCAGACCAGGAGCAACTCATGACAGACTCAGTACAAACTGCGCCATTACAAAGAATCCGTTCAGGACAGAACCTCTCAGTTTGATGCATACTAGTGGGAAAGTCAGAAGGGCAGAAGTGTAGATGGTGGAGTGAAGTAAACATTTCCAACCACCGGACAGAGAGCTCCCTCTCTCTCTCTCTCCCTCTCCCAGGGGAGAGGGGGCTTTTTAGCATCGGCAGCACTCACTAATGGTCTATTAAAATATCAGCTCCTTCACAGTTAACCGGATTTGGAGCTCCTCGGCAGCTCGAACCCCCTGAAGCTAATCAAACAGAACAGCTTTGAGCCGAAAAGAGGCCCGGACTTAATCGGGTTTAAGCGACCGATTACAAGGAAGCACTTTCACAGCAGATCGAGTGTCCCAGCGGCTTCTAACACACTCACTAAAGCTGCGTCTTAATTGGACATGACAAGCTTTCTGCAGCACTAATTGTTTCAATTAACGCTTATTAAACCCAATGCAGGCCATTTAAAAATATCCCGAAAACCTGGGATCTGTTCGGACCTTCTTAGTGAAGAACATCCTGCCAAGTTAAATCATTCATGTGTTCACATTGCGTCAGTGAAGGACAAACAGTTATGTATGTGTTTTACAATTCATACATTCAATCCTTTATTAAACCATTCATTTACTATTAGTCTATCCATCCTCCCAATCATTCATTCATTCATTCATTCATGATCTTTCGCTTTTATCCTATACTGGGGTCGCGGGAGGGGGGGGGGTTCCCCATGCCCATCCAGGGAAGAACATTTTGGGCACTGGGAAGATACACTAGGGACAGGGCACCAATCTATCGCTGGGCACACACTCACTCACACAGACACACTCTATATGGGGCAATTTGGAGAACTCAATTGACTTGATCCATGTTTTTGGACTGTGGGAGGAAACCGGAGAACCCGGAGGAAACTCACACAGACACGGGGAGAACATGGAAACTCCACCCAGATAGGGATTCGAACGGGGAATCCGTAGCACTGAAAGGCGAATGTGCTAACCACAAAGTTACTGTGCCGCCTCCTCCCAATCAAATATCTAAAAAATATCAATATTAGGATTTTACTCACGCTGACAAATTTCATGTGAAAAATGTAAAGTTCTATAAGACTTTGGAGTCCGGTCATTTTTTGGCTACTTTTCCAAAAGATCGTTTGTGAGATCATGAGGGCGTTGCTCACAATTTCAGTTCTGCATCCCAAAGATGTTTGGTGGTGTTGAGGTTTGGGGCTTTGTGCGGGTCAGTTAAGATCCTCCACAACAATCTTATCCTTCAATGAATTTATGGATCTTGATTTGTGCGCTGGGGCTTGAACAAAAGAAGGCCTTCACCAAAGAGTTCCTTCGAAATTGAAACACACTTGTAAATAACTATTGAATATCGTTAATATTGTACAGAGTTATGTATCACATTACAAATCATGACACATCGAAACAATCACATCGATGTTCCTTAGAAAATCAAATTTTATCATTGGGAACGAATCTTTGGTGTTTGTTTCTCGTGGAAAACATTTCAAAACGTATACATTATTTTATACCATAGATCCAATTTTATTTTTGCGCTAAATTGATTTTTCATATAATGTTAGTTGAATTATAAACTGCAATAATTATTTATCAGACTTATTAAAGAGGATTCACACCACTCAATAAATAAAGAATGAATCTTTATTCGCGTGCAGCCAGTAAACACCACGAGAGGATTAAAGCAGCTTGAGGCAATGCGAAGATTTTTTTTTTTAATGTCGGTGCTTTTAATCCACCACAGCTCGAGTTCCTCATGCATCCGATCAATAGAGCTCAGTGCACTACCCAACCATCCGATTAGCCCTGAACAGACATCTCACTTATCTGAATAAAGCTAAACAATGTGAGAACGGGCTCCACTCATACACACACACACACACACACACATAGTTCCAGGTACTTTCCTTATAATACACAGTGGTTAGACTGTAAACAATGCGCAAAAATCAGTAGGCTATCACTTTACAAAATATGAAAGATTAGACTATAGACGTCGATTAAACGATCACGTGTCAAGGGAAACTAAAAGGAACTTCAGAACACGCGTCGTGCGACGCCACTCATTCTCCGCCAATCAGGAAAGAAGGAACCCGAACGAACCAATGGACTAAACACATCAAACGATAATTCGATTGAATGGGTGGGGCGAGTGGGAGAGAAACCTGCAGGTTCTCCTGCCAAGAAAAAACTTTTCATCCGTGGAGCGACGCGATCTGCATCCCGAGGATCGATCTATCGGGTTTTGTGTACACGGGAATTTGGTATTAAACCCTGTAGGGACTATCAGTCATCCAAACGTGGGATTAAGCCCTTTATTCGTATTTGTTGAAGGCGAGGATGGACCGAGCGTCAAGCTCCAGTCCTGCTGGTCAGACGTCCCAGACCGGCCAGAATGAACCCATCAGCTTCGGAATCGACCAGATCCTCAGCGGCGGGGATCCGGACTCCCAAAAACGGCAACAACAGCAGAACTCGCCCCAGAATAGCCCGGACGCTGGACCTGGTCACAGGGCGGGTAGTCCGAGTCCGTACCCGGCGCTGTCGGGAGCTTTCCACGGCCTGAGCGCGCCGTACGATGAGGCTGGAGCGTACGGGCCGAACTTCGCTCTGGCGCCCGGCGGGGTGATCCGAGTGCCGGCGCACAGGCCGCTCGCCGCCGCGGTGCCGCCCTCGGTGCCTGGGCTCAGTGGCATCGGCTTTCCCTGGATGGAGAGTAGCCAGCGCTTTGCTAAAGATCGCTTTGCAGGTACGAGTGGAAGCATCCAACTGCGTTTCAAAGCGTGCGGACACAAAAGCGGCGACTCTTTGATGCCCAAATAAGGAGATTTTATTTCTAAGAGAAATTATTCAGGATAACTAGTCAACCGGGTTGAACAGAGTTGTCGTGCGTAAAATCACGGGGGTTTGTTATTCTTACTATGACTTTCAAACGCACTGTATGAAACACACTCAAAAGCCACTTCGAGTTGATACTAAAATACTACTAATACTAAAACTTAAATACCAATATATTTCCAAAATGCAATAACATATATTTCAAATAGTTTTTAATATTTTTTAATAAGCGCACTGTTTGCTTAAGTCAATTAAACACAATAAGGAGAACAATAGGGCCATTGTAAGTACTATACGCAAAACAATAAAATGTTGTTCAGGAATTATACATTAATAATGGTGTTGAGTTGGGAGCCCCATACAGGTTTTTTAAGGGATTATCATTAGGTCACTCGATTGTGAATAATCTTAATAATTTGCACTTATCATCAGTGAAATGAGCACTCGAGGCTTTGTCTTGTTTGTTTCTTTTTATTTTTAGTTCAGGTTGATCCCTAAACTCGTTGAACACCTTTAACAACAAGCTATAAATCACCCTAGACCCCGCAGTGATACCCGTGAAGTCTGTACAATGGGTCTAAAGCGCAATATCACCAGATCTTCCAATGAATGGGGTTTTGTTTTCAAAGCATTAATATTCCTGACGGGCCAAATGCTTCGTACACGAGAATAATTATAGCGTAAAATTACCATTAGGCCGGAGTATTAAGGTTATATTGCTTTTCGAGTCCATTAAAGGCAGCTGGTTGTAGTTCATAAATAGATAATTCGGGGCCGTTGTGCATAAGCGGCTCCGCTAAAACTGCACGTTCGTGCAAAGTGCAGATTGATTTTAAAGGCCGTAAATGGAGAAAGAAATCAAACCCCGTCATCTTTAGGCCTGCGTTTTGTTTTAAACGTGGCCTTTTGTCTCTGACGTTCATCATCAACGTGCTTTGTGGAAAACGCACAGCACTTTATAAAGAGGTATCAATATTTCAGTAGGGTTATTTATGATCGCCCAAAGGGCTGAAACTCAGCTTTTACACTCTATAGAATAAAGCGATACAATGGGAGCGTATAACTATAACAACGTATCGATATTTGAAAAATTATAGTCACAAGTCTATTGCATTTTGTAGCAACCACATCAAGTTCAAATATTTATATAGAAAACAATATATATATATATATATATATATATATATATATATATATATATATATATATATATATATATATATATATATATATATATATATATATAATATTGACAAAATAGACTTAAGTACACTAAATTTATAAAATTTAATAAGCTTCCAAAAGACAGCAGAGCAGCAAAACGCAACTTAATTCTGGATTAAATCGCAGCACCAGAATTGTCCACGTTATAAAATATTCATATTTCGGGTGAAAAAAAAAAGGGTCTTCAGCGTAAATTGCTGATTAATTATTAACAGAGATTTCCTCTGCAATCATCGTGAGATGATAATAAGTAGGTCCATAACTTCAGGTCCTCCAGCCTAAACAAAGCCAGCAGCCTGATAGCAGACCCACCGGGAAAGTTCTCTTACTCTACAAGTCATGTTTGGGGTTTAAAAAAAACTCTGAAGGCACAACAGTGGTTTCTTGGGTACACTTTGATATTCTCATGTGATGCCCAATTCAAAAATATATATTTTTAGGCGTATTAAATATTTGTGGGTACAGGATTCCCATGAGCACGCGACAGAACGTCCCACTGGAAGACAAATCAAGATGTCTTAAATGGACCTCATTTGGCCGTGAATCTTACAGCTGAACAGAGAGCGATGCCAAACGAACAGTTGGTGATCACCGGCCAAAGGGTTTGGTTACATGTGTGGTTTCTTCTTGTCCGCGAATTGCCATCTACCCGACTTTTTTTTTTATCAAAATGTGCCGTTTCTCAGCTCAAAATAAGGAAACAACTGGATTTGATTAAAACCAGAGCTGCATTTTCCAATGCAGGGTGTACATTTTTGAATGATTCACATCAGTATTTCAACAGGATTTAATAAACACGGGACAAATTGGCAAATAAAATAAAATAAAAATAATCAACGCGTTTAATGTTAAACATAAAATAAAATTTGATTGTATAATTTGCGTTTGTGTATTTTAACTTTATTTAATCATTTATCGAAAATAAAATCAGCAAACCTTTACAAACAACTTTTGTCAATCCCAATGGCTCGTTATTTATTAACAAAAAGTAATTTAGGAAAACATGCAACCTGTGCAAAACTAATGTACATATGGTTTGTAATATTAAAATGAATGGATTAAATGCAACAGAAATTAGAATTTGCTTGTGCAAAGAAATTTGAGCCTTCGATTATACGTTTAAAAACATTATAGCTGTGTTTTTAATTGGATCCTTATTTAGCTTTTACAAACGAGCTCACATGAACTCGTTCACGTGTCACTATTCACACTCTCTGTATCCTTCACTTCAGAGATTTCGGTGGTACACACTTGTTTTGGGACTTCTGATCGGTTTTTCTGCCAACGTGGCCTTTAATCCGAAAGTCTATCGTTGTGTTTATCGATCTGCAATAAAAAAGATAGATTGTAGTATGACAGGATGAGTTTTTGGGATATACTAACTGGTCTGGGACATGGGAACAACCCTGTTAGAACTGAACTCAGATATGTAACCATCAGACATTTTAAAATTGAGCTTTCTAGAATACAGAACATGTTACAGCAACAAAGACATAGCTGCGTACAAACAATGATGTATTCTGTCCAGAGTTAATTAGAACGTATGACATTCAGAATCAATCTACACATTATAATATTATTTATTATTTATTAATGTAAATATTATGAATGCTATAATACTCTTTGACTCTAGAATTCCGTCAACCTTTTGATGCAATGCCCTTCGGACGTTAGTTGATTCCAACTAAGTAGTAAACTAAATAATTCTTTCTCCTTACAAAGGAGTTTCAGCATTCACTAAATATTCATGACGGAAAAATGCTCTTCCGTATGGAACCACCTAAATGTATTTACAGAAGCGTTCGTGGTTCCGTTGCTTTTTTTAAAAAAAGTTAAGGCAAGTATTTTAATTAAATAAAATCGAAAAGAAAATTGTGCAAGATTAATGTGGCATATTGGTGTACCAGTTGCCAAACTAAAGGAAGGACAGCAAAATTCGATATAAACAAGAAATAAAATGAATGATATAAAGCTATTCAAGAATCAGTTAATTAATAAAGGCATATTGTGTTGTGACCTCATATGAACCACTATGTGGGTGTACTGTTGTACATGTACATCCTCACTCATCCAGCCTATAGGCTACATGTGGCTAGATACATTAATGCGTAATAATTAATAAATACATTCATTAATAATAATTAATGCATCAATTATATGTAGGCTACATACATTAATATTATAACTAATATTATAATGTGTATATTGATTCTGAATGTCGCACATACGTTCCAATTACCTCTGGACAGAATACATTGTTTGTAAGCAGCTATGTCTTTATTGCTGTAACATGTTCTGTATTCTAGAAAGCTTAATTTTAGAATATCTGATGGTTACATATCTGAGTTCAGTCATTAACTACAAAACATGTCACGTCTATGAAATATGGCAGGGTAACAACAACAACAATAACAATTATTAATTGTTGGAGAAGCGCCTATTAATTATCTCATGCAAAATAACTAATTTCTGGTCTTTCTCTTGATTCAGCGGCTCTGACGCCCTTCACAGTGGTGGCCAGGCGAATCGGTCACCCGTATCAGAACCGCACACCTCCGAAGCGGAAGAAGCCCCGCACCTCTTTCTCCCGGGCGCAGATCTGCGAGCTGGAGAAGCGCTTTCACCGGCAGAAGTACCTGGCCAGCGCCGAGAGAGCTGCACTGGCCAAAACCCTAAAAATGACCGACGCACAGGTCAAAACCTGGTTCCAGAACCGCCGGACTAAATGGAGGTAAGAGAGATTTTTTGTTCTTTTAAAAAATACTTTTATTTTATTAACAGTGGACGTCATCAGGCTACAAAACAGGTCACGTCTATGAAATATGGCAGGGTAACAACAACAACACTAATAATAATACTAATACTAATACTACTACTACTAATAATAAAAATATGCATGTTTATTATTATTATTATTATTATTATTATTATTATTATTATTATTATTATTATTATTATTATTAATAAACATTATTACAAACATGTCTAATAATAATGCAAGATTTATAAATCACCAAAACTGTTACATTTAAAAAATGTATGTATGTAAATGTAAATGTCATTTAAAAAGTTACATTTAAACTGTAACTGCCTACTTGAGCAGTTTATATTTTAAGAGGGAGCTACATAAACAATATACAAATAAAAACAGAAACTATTTTAGTGCCAAACAACCAGCTTAAGGCATGCTCCCAAATAAGAGAATGTCCTTTAATTATTCACTTTAATGTATGGCATCATGTGTACACGTGCGTTTATTAACATTTTCAATAGCTAACATTGTTTTCTTTAGGTAAGTGATAAATTCAACTCTCCATATGAAACCTAAATTTATGAAAATGTAACCCCCCCTAAAAAAAGTAAAACAAACAAGTAAAATATATAAGTATATGCAAATAATATAACAATATGAAAACACATATTAAAACGTCGTGTGCGCATGCGTTGAATTTAGCTTCGTTTCAAAAATTGTGCTGTGTATAAGTGGGTTAGTTTACATTTGTTGTGTTTTTACTTGTTATTCAATTATTATTGTTATTATTATTATTATTATTATTATTATTATTATTATTAT
>JAFMOD010000147.1:525106-635669 GCA_019802435.1 Corydoras maculifer
ATTTGCCCAGCGCAGTGGGCATTCTTGTATACGGCACCTGGGGAGCAATGGGGTTAGTGCCTGGCCCAAGGGACCTTCAGCCATAGTACTTGGTGGGACCAGGAATGAAACCTGGGACCCAAGGCTGGTTCCTTTAACCACAAGCCTGCCCTAAAAGTCCAAGCAAATAAACATTTAAAAAATATTAGATAAATAAACTAATAATTCAAATATATTGACAAAAGTATTGGGACACAACACTTGTGGCCAAAGTGTATTATTTAGTCCTGTTGCATAAATAAAGGTGCATAAATAAAGCACCCAATCATACATTGTGAACACTGGTATGCATCCAACTTTGTGAAAACAGTTTGGGGATGGGCTGTTTCTGTTTCAGCATATCTGCAGCCTTGTAAAGTGAGGTTCATAAGGACATTGTTGAGTGAATTTAATGTAAAAGAAACTAAACTAACCCACACAAAACTCTGACCTCAACCTTGTGCAATGCATGTGATACTAGAAGAGACATTGTGAATCAGGACTGACCTCACAAATATTCTTTTGAATGAATGGGCTGAAATTCACATCAACCACACTTCAAAATATTTTTTAAAAAGTGGAAGCTGGTATAGGGGATCAACTTAGAATAAGACATCATAAAAGCTTTTATAAAACTTTGTCTACAGCATGATAACATTATCTGCAGATTAAAAAAAAAATAATTTATAATTTTTTAATTAATATATTTTAGAATATATACTGTATAAAGTTTTTCTATCCCTTCTCCATTTCTTTTTCGCTACTGGTTCCTTAATTTCCCTAAGAGAATCCTCCCAAAGAGATCAATAATACAATAGTGTCTTATCCTTTCTTATTTTTGTACTGTTTAGGTTAAAATATGTTTAGTGCAGAAAAGCTGTGTGTTTGACCCACAGTTAAGTACAGTGGGGGACTTGGTGTGGTGTGGCTGCACTCAGCACTGCGTCCATAAACTGCTGGGTCAGTGCGAGACACACTGCGCACTGGATCATTGCGCTTCAGATCACAGACAGCGTTCTGTATAAACATGACGCATTCCTGTGCTTGTTAAAGATGCTGTCAGGAACTGAAGTACTAATTAAATCCAATGCTCACTTATTGCTTACTCATCTTATGAAATCCCCATAGAGTGGCTGTCGGAAATTAATTGGACCATGACGAGCAAAATCACAGCTATTCAATTACCCACGAGGCCTACGCAGGTAGATTTACACCCATTATGGCTACACAAAGCATGGAGTAGGTGGAATATGCTTTAATATGACTGTGAATAATAAACAATTCCAAAGACTAAAGGCTGTAAACCCTTTGTTGTTAGAAATGCATAAAGTCTGTCACAAGAGTGTAAGCTCTTTTATTTCATGCACCTTTTATTTTATTTATTTTATTTACTGAATTTAAACATTCATTCATTCATTATCCTCCGCTTTATCCTATATTAGGGTCGCGGGGGGGGGGGGGGATTCCCAATGCCCATCCAGGGGAGAACGTTCTGGGCGCTGGGCAGATAAACCCAGGACAGGGCGCCAATCTATTGCTGGGCACACACTTACTCACACAGACACACACACAAACACACTCTATATGGGGCAATTTGGAGAACTCAATTGACTTGATCCATGTTTTTGGACTGTGGGAGGAACCCGGAGAACCCGGAGGAAACCCACGCGGACACGGGGAGAACATGGAAACTCCACCCAGATGGGGATTCGAACCTGGAATCCCTCGTGCTGAGAGGCGAACGTGCTAACCACTAAGCCACCGTGCCGCGATTTTTTATATTAATTTTTTTTCCAGTCATACAGAAATTTTAAATCTATATTTTATATCTTAAAGATAAATAAGACTTAAATAAAAACATAATACACTATGAGCAAAAGTATTAGAACACCTACATATTACATCTGCAAGGGTTTTTAGTTTTTTAGAATCAAGGTTTAAGGTGGATTCTCTTTAAAGCTTTGACAGCTTCCTCAAGATTTTGAAGAATATTTGTGAGAACCAGAAAAGCATTTGTTGTGTTGCATAAGAGGACCTGGTTCACAAGCTCAATCCCAAAGCTATTGGATGGGGTTGAGCTCTAGGAACAAAATGTTTATTAATTACAATAATACAATATTTTATTTAAAATTCCTAACTACCTATTATTACACAGTATTATTGATATTGTTCATAACTGATGGTGCATTGTGAGTAAAATCAGCTACAGAACATTACAGAGGAGAAATGCATTAGCAAGATTTTTATAATTGTATTAATATTGTATAGAAAATTTTAAATTAACGTACAAATCCATTTATTTAATCTGATATTAATCTATTGAATTTAAGAAATAATACAAATGAGTAAGGAGGGCGGAGTTTGTGTTGGTTGTTAGATCAATTACAATTTAAAATAAAACAGTTGTTTTGTTATATTTTTACTATTGGATAAAACTGTATAAATAACTAAAAGATCGACAGATTACACAAGTCATTAGCCAAATATTAATTTTGATCAAATGAATCTAAACATATTGACAAACCAAAGACCTAACTGCATTAATGCATAAAGCAGCAGCACATAAACTGTAAAATATCGAGTTTTAAAGGTAAGGGACGAATAATTAAAAGAAAAAAGGACGAATTATAATTATGAAAAATAAATATATAATGCACCGTAGTAAATCGGGTAGATAAACCTGCAAAATACTAAATAAATGGACTATTAGACTAATAAATGAAGAACAATTTGAATATGATTAGAAAAAATAAGGAGCAGTTATTGGTTATAATATATTTATATATATTTATGTTAAGTGTTTGGATGTTATCAAAGTCTTTATTTTCCGACATTTAAAGTTTTTTTGCGTTTTTTTTCATATAAATTGTTAAGTTGAATGTGGGCAAAAATTCAGTCACAAAATATTTTTAGTAAGAAAATGACCAAGAACAAAACAAACGAAGAAACATTGTACGAGTTCTCTAAATTTAATCCAATGTTCGTTTTGGACGTAAAGAAATAGACATAGATTCGAATCAAACATTTTTTTGTCTGTAAGAAAAATATATAAGCGATTTCCTCTCTTTTCATTTTACACGAGCAGTGAGACAAATAGGATGTTTTTTTTAGGAAAGGCATTTTTAATATTTTTCTTTTTAATATTATTTACGTTTCGCCCAAAACATATAATACAGCAACTGACGATCCAAAATACAAAATCTAATGTACGGAAAAGAAGTATGGCAGGTAAATATTTCCAATAAGCTTTAGATTATAACTATTTTTATTTTTTCTATCCAAAAAATGGATAGAGCAGTGTCTAAAGGACAATTGCGTTAAATGGTTTACATTTGAAACGTTTTCTGTTTTGTCCTATTTTGCTTTATGTTTTCTACTTTTAGTGGTTTGATATATATTTATATAAATATTCTACTCATTACTCACTCATACTACGCGGAAAGTATGGTTCACATACTTAAGAGGCTACTACATAGTCAAAAATTATTGAGACACACCTAATGACTTCATTTGATGACCTAATGACCCCATTAAATGAAGCACCAGTGCGTTTTAGACAACTGTATACCTCTTACTTATAGGAACATAATTTATGTTCCTTCATAAACGTTACCTTCAAATAGAAGAACTAAGCCTGAACAAATGTCTAACCTCATCTATCATTCATATTCGGTATGAACTAAGAGTATCTTTCATTGTTTACTGTACATTGTTTATATATATATATATATATATATATATATATATATATATATATATATATATATATATATATATATATATATATATATATATATATATAATATATATATTACTATATAGTAATAGAAACGTTTATGAACGTTTCTATTAGGGTCGCGGTGGGGTTCCCCATGCCCATCCAGGGGAGAGCGTCTCGGGCGCTGGGCAGATAGACCCAGGACAGGGCGCCAATCCATCGCTGGGCACACACTCACAGACACACTCTATATGGGGCAATTTCGAGAATTCAATTAACTTGATCCATGTTTTTGGACTGTGGGAGAAAACCGGAGGAAACCCACGCAGACACGGGGAGAACATGGAAACCCCACCCAGATGGGGATTCGAACCGGGAATCCCTAGCACTGAGAGGCGAATGTGCTAACCACTAAGCCACCGCGCCACCTTTATATATATATATATATATATATATATATATATATATATATATATATATATATATATATATATATATATATATATATATATATATATATATATATACATACATACATACATACATACATACATACATACATACATACACACGGTGGTTAGTGGTTAGCACGTTTACCTCAGCGCCAGGAATTCCTGGTTCCAATCGAATCCCAATCTGTGTGGAGTTTCCATGTTCTCCCCGTGTCCGCGTGGGTTTCCTCCAACAGTTCAAAAACAAAGTCGATTGAATTCTCCAATTTGCCCCATATAGAGTGTGAGTGTGTGCCCAGCAATGGATTGGGCGCCCTGTCCTGGGTGTATCTGCCCAGCGCCCGAAACGCTCTCCCCTGGATGGGCATGGGAGGGGGTATAAAGCGGGAGATAAGTGATGAATATTGTATTGTATTGTAAATCCAAAATCCAACACTAGATTAGTGGTTCTGAAAATGATTGATGAGCAGTTTTTTTGAAGGTGAAAGAACATGAGATCCGTTTCTTTGAGCTATTGAGTCTCATGTCGTTTGCGTGGTTAACGGTCAGCTGTCCCCGCTTTGCAGACGGCAGACGGCGGAGGAGCGCGAGGCGGAGCGCCAGCAGGCCAACCGACTGATGATGCAGCTGCAGCACGACGCCTTCCACAAGTCTCTGAGCGAGCCGCTGCCCGCCGACCCGCTGTGCATGCACAACTCCTCCCTCTTCGCCCTGCACAACCTGCAGCCGTGGGCCAGCGACGAGGGCGCCAAGCTGGGCGCGCTGGCGTGATCCACGCGGCGCCGCCATTTCAAAGCAATCAAATCGAACCGCCGACGCGTCTGATCACCGCGTGGCCACCGGCAGACGTCTTGCACGACGAAAGGACGGTTTTTTTAAAGTCGATGTTTTCTTTCGTTTCTTTTTTTTTTTGCCCCCACGGCGGTGAAGAGCTGCACTGACTCCTGAGAGCGTTCCCTCATTAACCCTCTCACTCCAGCATTCCGTCACCCTCTCATCTCTATACCTCGAGTTCATCCATGACGTCATAGCGCGCGCAGGGAACGTGGGACGCCGAAGAGACGCTTGTGACGGATGGAAAACCTCGGGACAGACAACCGGAGATTCCTCTTCGGATTGTCGGTACTTCACGCGTGCTTACAATATCTTCATTTTGGAGGATAAGGATCAAACGCTTCCATGCTCTCTCGCATTAACAAGCACGTCAAGGAAGGCGAACTAGTTCGAAATTGTGACGTCATAATTTCCCGGCCAGCCTCAGAAGTGACGACGTCAAGTGATGGGTCCTTGTGTTTTTATATTATTTGCTCCCATTGATTATACATTATATTTATTTAAATATTACCAACAATACATATCCAGGTCTATATCTGCAGAGTTCTAAAACCAGACACTGTAAACACTTTTGGCATTCCGAAAATCATAATGGCGTATAGATGTGATGGCGTAAAAATGTAAAAGTTCAGGAAAAAGTTTGTGCTAGAAACCTAATCCACATGTAAGGGTGATGAACATCAAAAAGAGGATACTTTATGGTAGAAAGTATTGAGACACACCTAATGATTCCATTTTGTCCCATTAAATCAAGCACGGGGTTCCAGGTTCAAATCCCATTTTAGTGTAAATTCCATGTTCTACCCCAGTCCGCGAGGGTTTCCTCGTACAGTCCAAAAAACTTGAATTTAAGGTTAGTTGAATGCTCTAAATTGCCCCATAAAGTGTCTGTGTGAGTGAGTGTGCCCAGCAATAAATTGGCGCCCTGTCCCGCATGTGCCCAGCTCCCGAAACGTTCTCCATTGGATGGGCATAGAGAACTCTCACGTAACCCTAGCAGAGGATTGAGTGGAAGAGAATAAAATAATAAATCAAGCCCCAAAACTGCTTTACTTATGGTAACAATTTTTTCCCTTCATCAATATTCCCTTCATATAGAAGAACTTCGCCTGAACACATTAATGTCCTCTCATCCGACATTAAGTGTCTGAATTCCCAAATGCTCAGCTTGGGATACAAAGTACGCAATGTATAGAAACCATCGATCTCAGCTATCAAATAAATTGCGTGAGATGAAATGCATGTGTTGGAAACTTGATCCGCAGTTGGGACTGGTGAAGGATTCATGATCGAGTGCTCACTAACACCCAACCAGCATCTTTAAGGAGCTACTGAGGTTTGTTCAAGAACTGTTTCCAAAGCTAGTCAACTGGTTCCCGTCAAACAGATTATTTTCCAAAGCAAGTAGTTATTGGTGGATTGAAGCATTAGTGCCGCTCTTGTTGACTCGGTCTGGGTTTAAGGGGGAGCACTGAGAGCTTTCCAGGTAACATTGCTCTATCCTAGGTTTTTTTGTGTACACTGGCTGTACAGATGTGATGAGATAAGTTATATACAACGGTTAAAAAAAGGTGTACTTTGTTTCTATTGCAGTGAACACAGTGGACTGAAGTGTATTATACATTGTAATTCATATGTAAATAACACAAATGTAATTAAAACTTTTTCTGCTTCTAATTCTGGTTCGTTTTTCCGTACACCATAATGCACAAGACAGCACAGAAGCACTCAGGACCTCGGCTCCTGAGGGACCGTAAATGCCCCCCCCCCCCCCCCACAACCCTAATGCTGACTCCTAAAATTTTGACTGCTAAGAGAGACAAAAATGGAGCAACGTCCATTACAAAGCGCTTTCACATTAAAACGCTGCCTGGTTGAGGGCGGCCCAGGGCAGCAAAGCTCTCCAGACGTTTAACAGCTGACAGGCAGCATTGATAAACACTCAGCGATCAAACTAATCCACACAGGAAGCCATCTCACCCCCAAAACACCCGCAGATCAATCTGTCTTTACAAAGGAGCGTTGGACTTCCGGCGCCATCTAGTGGTGAAATTAAATATAGCAGAAAGAAATTGGTTGCGCTTAAGAAACGTATAAAATACATTACCACGTTTAAAGGTCGTCTTTTTTTTTAAAGAGATGATTTAACGAAGTCAAAAAAGATTACACACATTCAACGTATTAAACTGCTTGAATTTAGCTATTAATTATTGGTGGTCATTTAAGGGTGGAACGATCTTTCGAACTCGGTCCATAAGGCCGAGGCACTTAGCATCTTTAAGAAACCAATCAAAACACCTTTTCCACAAACACCGGACATGAAAAAAAAATTTCTAAGGGGGATATTGGATTGTGATCAGTTTTGATCAACAGTGGAGCTGGTCTTTCTGTAACTACTGGCTGGTGTTGCGCTCTTATTTGAAATCTGCTTTGGATAAAGATGTCTGACTAAATATACATAGTTTAGGACTACTTATATACTATAGGAACACGATTTAAAGGAGCCGCGAAGGCCCACTTTGGTTCAAACTTAACTGAACCACACCAAGCCTTGCCCTCAATACCATTAAGCATCATAAGTAAGAACTGGAAAATTCTCACCACACATTCTTTTGGATTCATAAACACTCAAAACCTGAAGAAAAGCTTCCCAGAAAGTTATGCTGCAATCAGACTAAGTCTTTATAGACCTTGCTTTATGCAAAGGGGTACTGTCCTGCTGAAACAGACAAGGGTCTTCATCCTAATGTTCCCACAGAGCTGGAGTCATAAAATTGTCCAAATTACAAAGAAATGTGCTTGATTAGTACACACTGACTGTTTTATAACAATTAAAAAAATTAAAAAATAATATATATTCTGCAAAAGCACCAAATTACTTCACATGATATCAGTGGTCATCCAAAAACCTTTAATCTGTTGTAAAACATGGTCAACCGCAAAAGCAGAATGGCTGAGTTATGGAAAGGATCCTTAGCAGAATAGGAACCAATCACCTGGAACCATAAACCAGGGACCATTACAGTAATAATTTACCGGCACATGAACCCCACCCCAAAAGGTTCAGGAACACTGATGAAGCACAACACGGCTGAGCTCCAGGAGAAAAGAAATACTAAAAGGAAATCTTATGAATAAAATAAAGTGAAAAAAAAAGTTTATATTGCAGCTCTCCTTCAGGACTGTATTAGGAGAGTCAGCGGCTCGGCGGGACAGAAACGGGCAGCTCGACCGTATAGCTAGGTCGTGGACTCGACGGCATCACTTGTGGGAAGGTTAAAAGGAATGGCACGGATTTCACTCGAACACAAAAAAGGGTCAGGGAAAAAAGAAAAAAAAAAACTAAAACTTAATAAAAGCCTTCAGTTCTTCTCTACCGTCTGCCTCCACTTCCACAGCTCCTCCACCATCTTAAAATAAATAAAACACACAAAGTAAGAGGTCTTTCCAAATGGGTCAGATCCCATATAAAAGCGAACCGAATGAAATTAAATTAGGATGAGGGATTACCTTGCTGTCCGTCACTTTATAGCCAAATTTCACGAGGTTCTCAAATTTGCTTTGGACCTTGGGCAACGCCACTCCCTGCACAAATGACAGCAACATTAGCTCAGAAACATCAGACCTATGAATTAATAATTAGTTATGATTTAACAGTGGAGGTTTTTCAAACTCAAAAGTTTACACTACTACTTGTGGACAATGGTGGGACAGAAGCATGTGGAGACCTACACTGGGGAAGGAGTGAAGAAATTCTCACAGGGTTTTAGATCCTTGAGCACTTAAGGTCAAAACAAATATAAATCTAAAGAAATCCCAACACATTTTTTAGATTTCTGCCCATCTATAGTAGGATGTGGGGCTAGTGCAGTACTCATCACAAGCTTATTTTAACTGTATTAATATTTAAAACTCTAACCAATTTTCGTGTCCGTCCCATATTACGGTCAGAGTAGAAACAAGTGCACTGCTCTTAATGGCCTTTTATTAGTGGTTTGGAGTAAGTCTGTTTTAACGGCAGAGGTGGGTAATCTGGCAATGGCTAATCATTACAATGTTTTATTCTAATTATGTACATTAAGCACCTTGAATTGCTTCTGTATGAGAAGGTGCTCTATAAATAAAGGCACCCTTCTAATTTTTCTGAAAGTAATTGTCACCATAATTACTGTGCCGCATGGCATTATTGGAGGCTGTAAATTAGGCAGTGTTCTAAATTTAGGAACCATGCAAGTTTAACTGTCCCCGTTCAAATGGTGTAGCCCAGTAAGGGTTTAATGAGGGAAGGGTATTTATAAAGAGGATGAGAAGGTTTAGTGAGGTGTGTGAAACAGCTCCAGATTCAAATGTGGTTTTATTTAAGCTATACTTTATTTGTTTTAAAATATCCTGAGCCAATAATATATCTAAAATAATATAAACTATGCAGTGACTACCTTTTCCACTTCATCTCCACAACACACATCACCCACAGGAGCTTGTATAACACCCCATTCTATTTTGGTCTTCACAAGTCTAGCCCTTCTAATGCTTCTAGAAAGGCCGGGAATCCTAGGCTATTCATCCAGCAGAGCATGAAGGCTCTGTGTGACTAAGACATGCATAATATTAGGGTAACATCGGTGTAATGTAATGGTGCCCAAAAAATGTGTGTGTGTGGGGGGGGCCCCCCCCGGGCACCCACTTCAAAAATAAATTCAAAAAAAAAAAAACAACAACAGACCTTCTCCACAGTGGCCATCAGCTTGGTTTTGATCTCAGGGAGGGTAAGGGGGGCTTGTGGCGTCTTGGGGGTTTTTGGGCTTTTGGGAGTCGCTGCTTTATTCTCCTTTTTCTTTCCTGCATCTGGTGTCTTGACCTGCTGGGGACGACGACAAAAGGTATTATCAGAACTGTCCCGATTTCCTGCTTTACATGCCAGTCTCAAACTGATACATATACAGTTTAAAAGAACATAAAACTCTCCTAATCAAAAGGATAAGGTCAGTACCTGTTTCTGGGCTGGTGTGTTGGGTTTGGGTCCTTTGCCATTCTGAGAGGGGGTTTGGGACTTAGGAGCAGGCTTCTTGGCCTGCATGAACAGATGTTGGGTGAAACAGATGAAACAAACAAACCAAAAAAAACAAAAAAAAAAAAAACAATCCCAAGTGAAGAAAACGTTCCTACCTTTACAGGTGTCTCCTCCTCACTTTCGTCATCCTCATCATCGTCATCGTCCTCCTCATCATCGTCATCATCATCCTCATCGTCCCTAAACAAAGCAGAAAATAATTCAGTTGTAAATTTGGGCGAACAGGAACACTTGGAACTTAAACAAGATTAGTAACCTCTGTATAACTAATAAAAAAAAATAAAAGTTACATTATATGGCAACAAACTAAAACGTGTTGCAGTGTCAGTCAAATACACATCAACTAAGTTTATATTTAGTTTGGAACAAATGGTCCTAGTACTCACTCATCATCTTCATCGTCATCCTCATCTTCCTTGTCCATCTTCATTTTTTTCTGTACAAAGCAGAACATTGTATAAACATGGCCTAAACATAAATGACCATAATATATATGGTCTGCTTTTATTAAAAATCTCACATTAAATAAGGGAACAAATTCTGCTTACGGATGGTTTTGCCCCACCGGGAGCCGGCCTCTTTATGGATGTTCGGGTGTCTTCCTCTTCTTCATCATCATCATCATCTTCATCAAATGACTGATCGCCACTCATCACTAAAGTCAGAAGGAAGTGAAAATTAAATGCTGAGATTTAGATCATTCCCTCAGGAATCACATTTTGTTATTATAGGGAGCAAGACTGCAACAGTCCACATAAACATAGACTATATGTTTTTGCGATCGAAGTACATGTGTTGGGTCTCAGACTTCGCATGTCAGCATATCCTGGACAGTCAGTGCTGATCAAATTTAGGTCTATAATCTTTTAAACAGAAGAAATGTACAAAGTTTGTTGGTACACACTGATAAGGTGCTGCCCACTGATGTGGATTGGGCCAGAGCCGGTCCGGAGCCGGAATACAACAGGAGGGCTGATCTCGAATCCGCCTAGACATACCTACAACACAACCATATGAGCATGTCATTTAGGTACAGGGATGGTGGGTGGAACATACATTAGAACCAGGTACTCACACTGGGGAGAGTGGACGGTTTCAGTGTTGCCAGGACAGCCTTCACCTTCTGCCCCTCTGAATCCTGCCCTTCCACCTCCACAATATGCAGCTCGTCCTTGGTTGTTGGGTCCACACACGCCTGCAGAGAGATGATGCTCTTATAGTATGGTTCCTAATAGTTTAGTGTGGATTAAATAAAACGTTCAGAAGAACTTACCATCCTGATGGAGAGTTGGTGCTCAAAGACATCGTCCTCTGGGTTAAAGGTCGTGTCCTTCCCATGCTTCAGCTCACAGCCTGAGGTGAAACAAAAGAACTTTATATTTTCATATTCATTTAAAGAACTCACATTCACCTTATTGCTTCAACATGCAGATTCCGAGACAGTAGGACATCTGTTGCTGAGCTAAGCGTTATACATCCTCTAAATAATCCCTCACTCAGTAATACAGCCTTTATGTGCATTATCATAATTATGAGCAAATGTCCAATGTTACACCATCATCTGGCCCTCAATGCTCTATATATATATATATGGCAGCACGGTGGCTTAGTGGTTAGCAAGTTCGCCTCTCAGCACTAGGAATTCCCGGTTCAAAACCCCATCTGGGTGGAGTTTCCATGTTGTCCCTGTGTCCGCGTGGGTTTCCTCCGGTTTCCTACCACAGTCCACTAACATTGATCAAGTCAATTGAGTTCTCAAAATTGCCCCATATAGAGTGTGTGTGTGTATGCCCAGCGATAGATTAGCACCCTGGCCTGGGTTTATCTGCCCAACGCCCGAAATGTTCTCCCCTGGATGGGCATGGGGAGAACCCCCCCCCGCGACCCTAATATAGGATAATGAATAATTATAATATACTCATAATGAATGAAATGAAAAAAAAATATATATATATATATATACACGCACACAGTTAAATCTTAACTCTACTTTTGTGATTATAGTGTCCTGATTCTAATGCTCTATCGGTAATCACAGGATTCTGCAGACAGGATGCTGTTGGCTTTATTATTTATCGTCAGTCTTGCTGGACAATTGTTGTTAAACACCAGTGTCTGATCATATAGTTGTAAATTTTAAAAACCCTAAACCCCCAAAAGTTCAAACCAGTGAACCACAGTCGTTGAAAGTGCACGTGGGAGACCCACGGAACAGCAACGCGTTCCATTGCGTGCTTCAGACAGAAACCTAAAGAAACCACGTGTGTGGAATCATGTACTCCAACATGCGCGCTTTAAATCAGAGTAAATCACCCTTCCTCTCGTGGTGGTAGGACGTCCAATCCCGTCCCCATCATCATCCTCTTTCAGAAAAAGAAAAACGTAAACGGTTCACGCGGCCTGCGGCCATGTTGTTACCACCCCCCACCACCATGCCCACGTGCTGGTGAAGGAAGGCAAACACGTGTTCAAACTTACCTTCCGAGTTAAAAACTTCACCAAACGGTCAGCAAAATAAGTCGGGTGGTAATAACACAGAATGCCGCCTAAAACTTGTTACTTTATCTCAAAGTGTTGCCGCAAACGGGTCACGCATGCGCAGTGTATCATTGAACCACGCGCGCAGTACTGTTTTAACCAAAGAACCAAGGCTTCAACGTGTGCGGACAGTTTAATGCTGTTTAATGTCCTTTGAAACAGTAAATAGCAAATTCGGAAACTATATTGGTTATTTACTGCAGCATAATTATTATCTGGAATAATTTTATAACGCCATTGTAAGCATCATCAACCCAGCGCGGCGAATAGACCCTCATTTACAATATCCAACGTCAAAAAAGTAAACAACTTAAAGTGTGGATGTAAATTTAGCAATTGGTACCGTAAATGAAGGTCTGAGGTCCCATTTGTTCCTCCATCTCTGTGCGATCTAGAATCCGCGTGCAAACTA
This sequence comes from Corydoras maculifer, assembly GCA_019802435.1. Lineage (NCBI taxonomy): Eukaryota > Metazoa > Chordata > Actinopteri > Siluriformes > Callichthyidae > Corydoras > Corydoras maculifer. Next base: position 538,150 of record JAFMOD010000147.1, read on the forward strand.
AACCTGGTATGGCGCGCGAGAAGGCCCAAGCGCCGCCCGCTCTGCGCTATTCAGAAACGCCACGGAGGGCGGGTTCAAACGATCCAGAGACCGGCCAATCAAAGAACGAGGATGGCGGGGAAAAGGCGGCACAGTGGTGTTTACGTCGACAGGGGGAGTTACCACCTTGGTTTCCAAAATCCCCAGCTGCAGAACCCAAAGATCATTAGGTGGAACCCGTGAGTGGTTTCAAACTTCAAAGCCCTGATGACGTGCTCATTTATTTTTTACTTCGGTAGGAGGAATGGACAAGGATAACGTCTACTTTTCGTGCATTCATTCATTATCCATCCATCCATCCATCCATCATCTTCCGCTTTATCTTTCACTTTTTTAGGGCAGATACACCCAGGACAGGGTGCCAATCCATCGCTGGGCATACACTCACTCACACAAACACACTCTATAGGGCAATTTGGAGAATTCACTTGACCTTGATCCATGTTTTTGGCCTGTGGGAGGAAATCGGAGAACCTGGAGGAAATCCACACGGACACGGGGAGAACATGGAAACTACTCCCAGATTTGGGATTTGAAGCGGGAATCTCCAGCGCTGAGAGGCAAACGTGCTAAGTACTGCGTCACCATACCGCCCGCATTCATTATCTTTCGCTTAATACTCTACTTGGGTCACGGGGGGGGATCCCCATGTCCTCCCAGGCGAGAGTTTTGGGTGGTGGGCGGATACACCCAGGACAGGGTGCCAATCTATCCCTGCACACACTCACTCATACAGACACACACACTATATGGTACAAAATACAGTGTTCAATTAACATTGAATCCATATTTTTGACTGGGAGAGGAAACCGGAAAACCCCGGAGGTAACCCACTCTGATATTGGGAGAACATTAAATCTGGAGAGGTGAAAGTGTCAACCACTAAGCCACCATGCTGCCCCAAAATAAAACATTAATCAATTATCTTTCGCTTAATCCTCTACTCAGGTCACGGAGGGGGTTCCCCATGTCCATCCAGGAAAGAACGTTTCCGGCGCTGGGCAGATACACCTAGGAGGGAATCTATCAGTAGGCAAGCGCACTCACATTGACACACAATAGATGGTAAAAATTTAGAGCCAACCCATGTGGAAACAGAGAAACTCCAACTAGATTGGGATTTGAACCTGGAATCCCAGTGCTAAGAGGTGAATGTGCTACCACTAAGCTACAGAAGAGTGGAAACTGTTATAGCAGCAATGGTGGAGACCAAATTAAAAATAAAGTGTTAAACAAGCCCCACTAGATGTCACGCATACCAAGGTGAAGAAGACATTTCTATTAAGTTAATGAAAATATGCAGAAATAGACACATACTTTTGCTCCTCCACTGTACAGATGTGGTTATACAGAAAAACAGCGGGAGAAATTTGAAAAAGCAACACGTTTATAATAGTTTGTTTATTTTATTTTGGCTTCATACAGCAGGTTCTTTTAACCTGTTTCTACCTGTCTGTTTGTCCCAAAGTGGCTGTTCTCCTCAGTCACCATCAATGATCAGTAATAAATAAAATTCTCTTTAATAATCATATACAAAATAAATATTATGAGAAACGAGGAAAGCTGGATTGTCATTCAGAGCAATGATACACACACACACACACACACACACACACACACACACACACACACACACACACTGAAGATTGTATAAGGACAGCCAAGCAACAGGACAAGACAAACCGAGGACAAACAGGAAGAGCCAACATTCAAATTTACAGTCAGTAAAGAGATCAGACAGTAAATCCGAAAATAAACTTTTCACACAGGAACTAATAAATAAACATAAATAACATATTATGCACATATCAGCCTTTTGAATCGCATTCCAGTTAACAGAACGAAAGCATATTTGCTAAATAAACATGCACACGCTGCTTCAGATGCACTTTCTATCCCGCACCGCTAGAGGGCGGACTCGATCCGTCACTCCATGCAACTAAAGTATCAACAGTTTCCATGTTTCAGTTTCTATAAAGTATTCAGTATCGTTAACAGTCTCAAGTGTTCAGAAATGTCCCGTTGAACCCAGAGTTTCGCAGTTGGCAATCACCAGGTTAGCAAATGGCTTAGTGGTGAATTTTCAGGGGGAAGCAGTTGTCGATGTGCATCATTCTTTGATGCCGGTTTATTAGGAGAGGAGGGGGGCGCTCGTGTCCGTCGTATCATCGGCCATCATGTATCTGAAAACAACACGGTGTTTATAGGATGCTAGTTGTGATGGTGTTAACTTGTAATATTAATTGGGTCGAATCCAAGCCTCGAGACCGATAAAGACAGATAAATGAAGTCTGTATTAAAACGGGAACATTTTAGGAAATATCTGAAAATTCTGATAAATCCTATCATCCCCTTGTCCTGTGTTATCATATCCTCCTCCTCCCCTCCTTTTACATCAGAGCTTTTTACATGACATTTTCGAAAAGCTGCATGGATCTCATCATGGTTTCATCCTGTGGAGACAAAAATACAATATAACTTTCATCACCTGACAAACACCAACCATCAAGACACCAATCACCAATCAAAACACTCATCTACAAACCACAAGTCATTAAAACAATCATCATCAAAACAACAATTATCAAAACACCCCAGTCAATAACACCCGTCACTTATCCTGCACCATCAAACACCAACATTGCCCATCCTGCACCATCAAACACCATTTTCTCAATTTTCTCTTAAAAAATTCAACACATTAGTACATACCTCCTGACACGCTATCACAAACTCCTCCAGTGTCACGACTCCATCTTTGTTTTTGTCCATCTTCTGTAAGATTGTTGAAAATAAACACATTATAATATTTCAGACTCAGGATTTCTGAAGAGCCAAAGATAAGAAATCCAGACCTGGAAGAAGGCATCCACATGCTGCTTGGGTACGTCTCCTTTTAAAGCAGGATACGTGTACTTTCCCATCATGTCATAGATGGCCTGCACGATCTCCGTCATCTCCTGATAACCAAACAAATTAAATATAAAATAAAATTTAAAAGCACATTTGATATATATTAGAGGATTTGTCCTTGATCATCAACACCTCAAGCCTGCTCAAGAAGGCTCACCAGCACCCCAGAGTTTCCTAAAGACTCTGAGGAGATATACCTGTCCACAGCTATATTAGTAATGTCTGTTGCTGTGCTATTGAAAGCATCCTGTCTAGATGTATCACAGTCTGGTATGGGAAAGGCACTACCACGAGTGGTAAAAATGTCCCAAAATTTAACAGGGGCTTATTGCCATTAAAAAAAACCCAGAGACTAACAGGCAATTTGAATTATTTCTTACAACTTTTACTTACCCTTTTGAAAATTGAACATTCTTTTGTACAGTTTGCTGGCTTGCTTGTTTTTTTCAGTTCACATTTCAAACATAATGACTTAGTTGTGCTCTTAAACAGGTTAGGGATGGCTCCCTGAAATGTTTCAATTAGTATTCATTTAGCATTATGGCTAAATAATAACCAATAGAATGACCCATGTGAGTGTTGCTAAGTAAACAGAGAGTAAAACCTCTTTGCTGATGAACCCATCTCTGTTGATGTCGTACAGGTAAAATGTCCACTCCAGCTTTTCTCGTACAGATCCTCGCAGAAGAATGGACAGACCCATCACAAAGTCCTAACACAGATCAAAGACCATCATGTCAACAATAAAAAACAGACCAAAGGCACAAAGCTTATTCTGCATTTTTCCTGTCCGGCAGTAGAGTTACATTAAGGGTCCAGCATGTAGGGAGAAGCCACTTCCAGTGTCTCTTCACCGCTAGGGATTGGAGGTTTGACCAGTAACTTAAGCAGCACCAGTAAAGATCCCTCATTTCTCCCCACTATTCACCATCAGTCATTATCTATTGCTATCTATTGATGGCTTTCTAATCCAATAGTGGCACTAACATTCAGAGTTCTTCCAAGCTTCTAGCAGTGTGAGGCTTTATTGCTTTACCTCAAACTTTATGGAGCCGTTGTTGGTGGTATCAAAGGCGTTGAAGAGGTAGTGCGCATAGGTGCTAGCATCTGAAATAAACAAAACAGAGATCATGTAAAAAAACACCACCTCTCTTAAATTCTACAACCATTATCAAACACCATTCAAATGAAGCATTTTGGGTTCGGGGCTTTAAGAATTTTATCAAACCTTCCCAATACATCCATTTGATGTTATAAAATGTTGGTAATGCAATCACTCGGGTCATGTGATCACATGTAATCCGGTGACTAGTTTCATCACTAGTTTAAAATGCTGGGTCAGTTAGGACTGGATGTTTGGTTCTGAAATGGATCCATGCAAAAACAGAGTGTCTTACGGGTCTTGGAGATTAATATGTAGATTGCTGTGCCGGAATACCAAGATGTTGTGGTCATTTAGTAGATTGAGAGTATTTACTCTGTAGGAGGCTAGTGAAGCTTAAGTAAGTTTCACCAGGTAAAAGTAATAGTTTTTTATAGGGTCATCTGTGTCTTTGGTGAAACCAATATAACAGTTAATGATGGCGATTGCCGCACTTATTTTCTTTTGTATTTTATTTATATTTGGGGCTGGCAGAGGTCTCTGCCCCCTGAGCTATAGCTCACTCTATTATCAGGTTGTGAGAGGAAATATTATTTGGGTTTAAAAGAGTAAGTACCCTTTAATGTATCAATAGAGAAAGTAGGGTATGTTATTTAGGCTGATAGGGGTGTGTGATCTGTAAGGTGTCACTGGTGATATGAGCACCAGTTGCATGGCATGACATTAGAATCATTCATAAGCTAGAATATTAACTTTTAAATGATATATTCTGATATATTGTATAAGTGATAGGTGATTTATTTTGCCTACAGTGCTTACACACAGAGGAATATGTCCTCCACATTAAACCATTCTGTACAGTGACAAAAACATATATACATACACTAGTGAAGTGAGCACACGCACCCGGAGCAGTGGTGCCCGGAGTGCAATTGGTGTTAGGGCATAGTCATATTCAGCCATAGTACTTGGTGGGACCAGGAATCAAGCATGGGACCTTCAGGTCACAAAGCTGGTTCCTTTAACCTAAAGCCTACGCCAAGCCTTATAATATTAAGTGTTCAGGATTTTTAACCAGAGCCCCATGTAAGTTTCTAAACAGCAAAGCAATGACATGCTCATCCAGCCGAAAAGTTCAGAGTACAGAGATAATTAAGACATCAGAATCTGGCATGATTTTTATCTCTTAATGCCCCTTAAAACCATACCTCCATGAGGAAAGAACTGAGAGTAGATGTGTTTAAACGTCTCCTCATTCACCACCCCACTCGGACACTCCTGCAGAACAGAAGGAACCAAGAAACACAGTTTGTGTTGGCAAATGAGAGTGCTGTGTGGGTGTGTTGGCATGCAAATCTTTGTGTATGTGTGTGTGTGTGTGCATTACAGCGTGTAATTGCTGGCACTGTGACATATGGTTGGTAGAATGGCTCCTGCTTCAGGGTGGGAGAAACAGATTACCAGCATGAGTAACGAGGACCAGGGTTCATTTATTGAGGAAAATATGAGCCGTTCTGCGAGTGAAACTGCTGTGATGATGAATTCAAATAAAGACATTTATTTTTGCCTAGAGCACAACGCTTCAAAAATCTATACATCATATATCCAATATTTAAAAAATGTCCCAATTTGGCTTATATTTGCTTTTTACACCCCACTATTACCCCTCCTCTATGAATAACATCAAACACAGCTACACATTCTACGTTCATCGGCCACTTTATTTCACCTTCCTGTGTTTCTTAATTTTGTTCATCTTTGTTCATGTAAACTTTTGCACAAACCTGTTTGTAACAATTAGTAAACTAAATGTTTAATATAGTAATATAATTTAACCTATCCAATTGAAAATGTGGGACGGCACGGTGGCTTGGTGGTTAGCATGTTCGCCTCGCAGCACTGTGGATTCCAGGTTTAAACGCCAATCTCGGCACGGTGGCTTAGTGGATAGCACGTTCGCCTCTAAGCGCTAGGGATTCCCGGTTCGAATCCCCATCTGGGTGGAGTTTCCATGTTCTCCCCGTGTCTGCGTGGGTTTCCTCCGGGTTCTCCGGTTTCCTCCCACAGTCCAAAAACATGGATCAAGTCAATTGAGTTCTCCAAATTGCCCCCTATAGAGTGTGTCTGTGTGAGTGAGTGTGTGCCCAGCGATGGATTGGCGCCCTGTCCTGGGTCAATCTGCCCAGCGCCCGAGACGTTCTCCCCTGGATGGGCATGGCCCCCCCCCCCCCCCCCCCCCCCCCCCCCCCCCCCCCCCCCCCCCCCCCCCCCCCCCCCCCCCCCCCCCCCCCCCCCCCCCCCCCCCCCCCCCCCCCCCCCCAGCGATCGATTGGCGCCCTGTCCTGGTGTATCTGCTCCGCACCCGAAACATTCTCACCTAGATCGGAATACCCCATCCCTAGTAGAGGATTAAGCAGAAGATAATGAATGCATTTAACCCATTTCATTTAAAATGTGGGGTGGCACATATATACAAATATGCAAATAGGTTCGAATCCCAATCTGGGTGGAGATTTCATGTTTTCCCTGTGTCCGCGTAGCATTTCTCCGGGTTCTCTATATTCTTCCCACAGTCCCAAAAAAACTTGGATTCAAGGTAAATGAACTGATCTAAATTGCCTCTATATAGTCCGTGTGTAAGTTAGTGAGTAAGTGTGTGCCCTATGATAGATTGGGTGTATCTACTCAAAATGTCCCTAGAAGGGCATAGGGTACACCCCCTTCACGACCCTATAAAAGGATCAAAAATATAATGAATGAATAAATGAATGATGAACGAATAAATACTGATCATCATAACACTTACACTTTTAAAGCCGCGGTACAGGACTTGCAGCTCCTGCTTGCTGAAATTGGTCTGAGCTTCGAGCTGCTCAAGCCCCTCGGGTCGGTGACACACCATGGTCATCTCCAGCTCATCATCCACCTTATCTACAGCAAAAAAGAACATGTCCAAAACCTAAGATAAGTATTTTGTGTTTAAAAAAACACATTCAGACCAAAATAACTACTGAGCATGTGCAAAGCAAACACAACAGTAGCTATGAAAAAAAGAACATGACCTTCAAATGACTCAGTGCTTTGTTTTTACTGGTTGGTAGCTGTGCTCTGATGGAGAGAGAGATGGAAAGACACTTAAACCCTTACATTTTAATAACCTCTTAATGTATATCTACACGCACACGTCGTACCCTGAAGGTCTGTGCTGAATTGATAAAGTGACTGTATAGAAAGCGACTCTGCATAGAAACCATTAGCACTCTGACTGACCGTTCAGTAGATGGAATCCTATTATCATTGTTCAATCTATAGAACCTCACTAATACCTTTACTAATCAACATTGCTCTTTAGGATAAACCCCCCCCGCCACACACACACACACACACACACACACACACACACACACACACACACACTCACACACACTTACATTCCACTATATGTTTCCGGGGTGGAACCTATAGATTCACATTTTATTCCTTTCCATTATATATAAAGAGAAAAGACCACTGATCTTGAAACAGCACAGTTTTGTGAAAAATGACAGCGACTAATTACAAGTGATTCACTCTTCACTCAGTAGGAAGTTCGATTATACTATACTCCTATATTGAGTTCTCAATTGTCTGCCAATGGCTTACTTTACTTACTTTAATTATTGTGAACACAGGGTCCAAGTGGTGTTCCACAGGGGTCACTACATAGGCCACTCTTGTTTATACTAATAAAAGGCAAAGCCTCCACTCACTGACTTGCTGACCAAATTTTGCTTGAGCAGCTCGAAGCTCAAACCTAATTTTACAACTTTCAGTGTAGGTAGAAGGCTGAAATTTGGTCAGGCTTATTCTTGGCAGGTTACTTACAAAAGTAAAGCAGGTTTCACTTTGAAATTTGATCCATGATGGACATAACATGACCATGTCCGCCATCTTGAACTTTCTTACCATCTTCCCTACCCTAACTAAATCCGATGTATGTATTGATACTGTCATCCACCACATTGATCTTTTAAACGGATGTCGTATCAGACGCTAACTGAATAATACGTACATAAAACAGGGGTATGTCGTTGCATGCTTAAAAGTAAGTTCAACACACAACTCTGGCCGGTTACAACCGGAGGGCTGAACTGACAGTATATAAAGAGATCCATACCAAGTAAATATTTGTATATTTTTGCTCAAAAATATTGACTTTTGTGCTTAATCGACATTAATCAACATCAGGCATTACTTCTCCGCTGTAAAGCACAGGTATTTTGCTAGTTCTTTTCATATAATAATAATAATAATTATAATAATAATAATAATAATAATAATAGGCGGCACGGTGGCTTAGTGGTCAGCACGTTCGCCTCTCAGCGTTAGGGATTCCCGGTTTGAATCCCCATCTGAGTGGAGTTTCCATGTTCTCCCCGTGTCCGCGTGGGTTTCCTCAGGGTTCTCCGGTTTCCTCCCACAGTCCAAAAACATGGTTCAATTCAATTAAGTTCTCCAAATTGCCCCATAGAGTGTGTTTGTGTGCGAGTGAGTGTGTGCCCAGCGATAGATTGGCGCCCTGTCCTGGGTGTATCTGCCCAGTGCCCAAAATGTAATCCCCTGGATGGGCATGGGGAACCCCCCCCTGCGACCCTAATATAGGATAAAGCGGAAGATAATGAATGAATAAATGAATGCATAATAATAATAATAATAATATTGCTTCTTATTAGTGTGGCTCGAGGGCAGAGTGGTGAGAGTTGATCATATCAACGTCCTGGATTTGGTTTCAATCACGGTCAAGGTTCTTTCAGTGAAAAATTGCATGTTCTTCCCAATATCTAAAGTTGGTCAGCAAATAGCCAATATGTCAAAAGGAATTACCCTGAATATGAAACCCTTATTGTGTTCTTATGACATGCTTTCAGCGCATGTATTATATCTAGCTCTTCTTTTCTGGTTGGTACAGATTTAAAACTCCCTCACAGTTTTACCATCACCCACATAGTTCCTTTTCTGACTGCTCCTATTTTCTCCATCCTTGATTTCTTTATCCCTCCATCTGCAGTTCTCATTCCCATTGCAGTGCCTCAGCTGTGCCTGGTGTCCTTCATCAGTGAATAATGATAAGTGTACAAACAGCTGGGAACCAAACGCGTTGTCACTAATGAGGAGCTGAGCTGTGGGTCTCAGACAAAACCTCCACCCACAGCACCATGTCTGATGATACTCAGTGATCAGCTGCTATTCGTCTGTTCACACATGCAGTTGTTGCTCCTGTCAGGAGATCTGCGTGGTGACGGGTGGCAGGATTTTTCCGCATCATTTGTATAAACTAACATCTCCAGTTAGAACAGACACATGGAGAAGTCGTGTTAGAAGAAGCACTAACATCAACACATTTTTTTGTTTACTCTGTGTTCCTTTTCTATTAAAAGAATGGATTTAAATAAAATACTGACAATCCAGTTAGCTAATAAATATTCAGAGAGTTTCACATTTACATTTACATTTGGTTATTTAGCAGACGATTTTATCCAAAGTGACTAACATGTATGAACACAGGGATGATACACAGGGATGACAGAGCCCCCTTGGAGCAATGAGTGTTAATGAGTGTTGCTCAAGGACCCACATTGCTTTCCTTGTTTCTGTTTCTTTCCTTGAGGTGTGCTGAAGCACTGCGGCTATGACGAATATTGGTTGGAACCTGGATATTAATTGGACTGGTGGTCCTGCAGGACCCCTTAATGGACTTAGATTCCAGTTATTAGAGTTTTTACATTTTTCAGATATGGTCACCCGATCACACTATCTGTACATGGCGTCCTACACTGTCCTACACTGTTGTTGCTGCCTGGCCGATCAAGGAGGATGAGTCCACCACTGAGTCTTGGTCCCCCCAAGGATTCTTCCTTAAAATAACAACATAACAGGGAGTTTTTTCTTGCCACTGTCGCTTCAGCTGGCTCTTTGGGGGTTTAAAGGCTTTTTATTCTGTAAAGTTGCTTTGTGACGACGTACTGTTGTAAAAAGCGCTCTATAAATAAATAACTTCAACTTGAACATTGGTAACTTTAGTCGACCTGGGATTTTAACTCACAACACTCTAATCACTGAGCTACCATGACCAATTAATTATATTTTTTACATATATTTCTGTGCAGCAATAGAGAAGATATTATTTATTTATACATTCAATATCTTCTATTTAATCCTTCACTAAGGTCACGGTGGGGTTTCCTATGCAGAAGAAAGTTTCAGGCTCTGGGCAGATACATCCATAACAATGCACAAATTTATCATTGGGCACACTCACTTACATAGACACACACAAACACACTCTATATGGGGCAATTTAGATCATTCAAATTACCTTGAATCCATGTTTTTGGACGTAGGAGGAAACTGGAAAACCCAGAGGAAACCCACTCGAACACGGGGAGAACATAAACACCTTGAATCCCCAGCGCTGAGAGGCGAATGCACTAACTACTAAGCCACTTTATTCTCTATTAGGGTCACGGTGGGGTTCCCCATGCCCATCCAGGGGAGAATGTTTCAGGCGCTGGGCAGATAGACCCAGGACAGGGCGCTAATCCATCGCTGGGCAGGAATATATCATTTTAAACTTAAATTATAATAATATAGGTTTATACTCAACTTTATTAGGTTCACCTATTTGTGTAGATTACATTTTTTCATCCTCATCTCCACTGATCATATTGACGTGTAGTCCTACAATCATATTCCGTAGTCCATCTGTTACTCTACATAATACATACTGTATTAGTCCTCTTTATTCTGTTCTTTATTCCTAAGTTCAAATAAAGCACTTGAAGTAAAGTTAATGCAGCTAATTATCACCTTTCGCTTTACAAACAACCTCCGCAGTCCTGTGAGCGAGAGATAATGAAAGAGGAGGAGCACATGATGCTGGAGCCAGCACTGGTGCTAACATGATTCTCTGGGGGAGGAACATTGTTTTCAATAAAGATTAAATATTACGCTTTCAGTTTGGTGACAGCAGTTGGCAACTGGGAAAAGCACCCAGCCAGATTTCTGTTCTAACAGAGAAGTGTTCGAACCTTAACCCTTCTGAACAGGTCCGACAGAGACCGACCTCATCCAGGGAATGTAACAGGGAACAATAAAGGAAATGGAGATGATGTTATTGAATTCAAAGTTTTAGGTTCAGTGTGTGCGTGTGTGTGTGTGTGTGTGTGTGTGTGTGTGTGTGTGTGTCTTTGAAGCATGCTCTTTTCATCCACTCTTGTTATTAACACACCCATCTGGAGAAGCCTGTCTCCATGACAACTGAACCTCAGCTCATGTGGTGGGAACAGAGTCGAATGTTAAACTGTCCGATCACGTACGTGCACACACATACACACACACACACACACACACACCCACACTTGGTAGGGCTGAACACCATCATGATCATTAATGAGGAGATGCTGTCGGCAATCCAGACGTCTCTATCTCTCTTTCCCTCTCTCTCTTTCTCTCTCTCTCTCTCTCCTGTTTGTCTGTCATGCATTAAATACATTTGCATCACGACATTAGAAAGAATTTCACTATGTTTAGTTTAGTTCTGATACTTGTGTGTGTGTATATGTGTATGTGTGTGTGTGTGTGTGTGTGTGTGTGTGTGTGCCCTCACGCGTGTGTGTGGGTACCTCCTCTGCTGCTCTGTCTCTGTTTGGTCTGCATGGTCAGCATTCCCACCACCGCTCCCATCTTCACCTGATCACCCAAAACTCTCCACCCGTCTCGCTCTGTCCCACTCTCAGTGTCTCTCTGTGTTTCTCTGTCTCCCTCTTTATGTCCCTCTCTTCTCGTTCTCTGCTTGTCTCTTTCTCTCACAGTTGTGAATGAAGAATTTTCTCCTGAAAGCAGAAATGTTTTACAAGCTCCTCCCACCTCCCTCCTTCACTCCCCTTGTCTCGCTTTCCCTTTTTCTAACCCCTTCATATGTCTCTCTCCACATCGCCTCACTTTCCTCTGTTCTTTCCATAATCTTACTTTTCATTGAATTTATTCTTAACCTCTTCATTTATTTTCCTTTAACCTTTTTAATTGGAACTTTTATCATATTCATTTTCCATTAATTATCTTCCGCTTAATCCTATACCAGGTTCCCATCCAGGGGAGAACATTTTGCACACAGGGCAGATACACGCAGGACAGGGTGCCAATCTATCACACACAGACCCACATACAAACATACACTGTATGGGGCAATTGAGAGCACTTTTACATTGAGTCCATTCGTTCATTCGTTTAGATGAACCCTAACCCTTGTAATTTCTCTTTTCAGTTTTTTACATTTACATTTAGTCATTTAGCAGACACTTTTATCCAAATAGAGTTACAAATCAAAGTCAGTAGTTAAGAAGAACCCAGCTACACCGTAGAATTTTCAAACCTAATCATTATTCTGTCCTGCACCGTACCCTACCCCTCCTTTTTTACATCAGGAGTTTGTGAAGATGATGTGTTTTCAGTTGTTTCTTAAAGATGCCAAGTGACTCCGCCTTACGGACAGTTGGGAAGATCGTTCCACCATTTTGCAGTGGTGAATGTGATGGAGTGAGAATTAGCACCTCTGTAAGGTGGAATCACTAGGCGACATTCATCACTAGAATGTAGTGAAGGAGTTGGAGTGTATTTTGGAAATATAGAGTGAAGGTAAGAGGGGGCAGATCCAGAGATTGTCCTGTAGGTCAGAGTCAGTGTCTTGTACTGAATGCAGCAGCAACAGAGAGCCAATGGAGAGAGAGGAGTTGTGGAGTGACATGAGTTCGCTTGGGTGGTTGATCACAAGTTGGGCTGCAGATTTTTGAATCAGTTGTAAAGGCCTGATTGTGCAAGCTAAGAGACCGGCCAGCAGAGCATCACAGTAATCAAATTAATTTATTTTTATTCTTTCCCCTTTTTACTTTATTCTGCTTGCAACAAAATTTATCTCTTGCTGTTCTTGATCAGTCTTTATTTTCTATCCATCCATTATCTTCTGCTTTATCCTCTATTAGGGTCGCAGTGGGGTTCCCCATGCCCATCCAGGGGAGAACGTCTCTGGCGCTGGGCAGATACACCCAGGACAGGACACCAATCTATCGCTGGGACATACACTCACTCACACAGACACACACACTCTATATGGGGCAATTTGGAGAATTCAACTGACTTGATCCATGTTTTTGGACTGTGGAAGGAAACCCACGTGGACACGGGGAGAACATAGAAACTCCACCCAGATTGGGATTCGAAGGTGCTAACCACTAAGCCACCCAGTCTTTATTTTCTTGTTTTAAAATCCTAATATTCTCTCTACATTTTTTCCACATGTTTATTCTTTACTTTCTCATCCTTGTGTTCCTTCATCCTGCAGCATATTTACATTTCACCTCTGTCTCTCTTTATTGCCTCGACACTTTTTTTCTGTTCCATCTCTATTTCTTTTAGACACAAGGTTTGTTGTTCTCTCTCTTTTGCTTGCTGTTGATAAGTGCTACTGCACTATGACCTCGAAGCTGTGTGTGTGTTTGTGTGTGTGTGTGTGTCTGTGCTCCATATACCTCCTACACACATACACACATCATATATTGCTTTCCCTTTTCCTTCCACATTGCAAATCAACAAGCCTTTGTGCTCTTTTCTTCTTATAATCTTTTTGTAAAAGGCAAACATGCTCACCACTAAGTCAGCATGTCGCCCTAAATAGAATATCTATCTACCTATTTTCATTTTATTTATCTTGGAGGAATTTTAGCAGCCAGGAGTCAGTGAAAATATAATAAAATACAGCACAGTAACAATACAATAATACTTTGGTTCCAGTAAAAAGTGAAATATATAATGCTGTAGAGCAACAGTGTTGATAAATTATGCCTTTGTAGCAACAGTGTGAGAAATCGTCTTCTATAATCAAGCTGCCATTGGCAGGTTCTTTAAAGTGATTAAATGCAAGAACTTCAACCTTTCACCATGATGTTTAATTTTTATGAAGCAGGAAAAAAAATAAAAACCATAGGTGGTTCCACTATGCATCTTTATAGAACCTTGTATATCAAGTATAAATTAATTTAACAGACCTGTCCACCTATAGCCATGCACATGCACAGAAGCCACGAGAAGAACATGTTAAATACCAAACATGGGACATATCCAAAGCCTGGAAGTTGGGAGCAAAACAAGGTCTTCGTCATGAAATCGTGAAATGCTATCTTGTAGATAACACCTGGTTGTCCTTATACTTTTGGGGAATTATTTTTTTAGCTTTTACACACAGTAGATTGAGAAAATGTGTATTAGAGGCTGATGCATTTTCTTATGTGATACATGACTGTGTAATGTTACTTCATAAATAATGAATCATTCTTGCAAGGTCTGCTGTGTAGCTGTGTGAGAAGCTCAGCCAGCTCTTATGTAAGCTTTCCGCTCTGTACTGAGCGCCACCACAGAGACTCATCCTTAAATAACTCCCTGGAGTTCACGCTCGTGATGTGACCACATGACCTTGGCTGTAAGGTTCAGTAAACAATAAACAGAAACAGCTGGTTTGCAGGTGATGATGTCACACTACAGCAGTAAAACATAATGATGCTTCCAACATCCCATCATGCATCGACATCAAACAAGGTACTGTATTTTCCGGACTATAAGTAAAAAATTTTTCCAGAAATCGGACGTGCGCCTTATAATCCGGTGCGCCTTATACGTGTATTGAGTTCCAAAATCTATAAAAGTATTGTTGTGCGACCGGGTGGTTTTTTTTCCACACATCACCGTCACTGCTGATCTGTGGCTCCATGCGTGCTCATCTCACAGAAAAGCCGAGTGAAGAAAATTAATTCGGAGCTTGCCGTCATTCCGGAAGAATAAATAAAGAACTCCAACCGCTGGACATTGGCGTTTAAAGTAAAGTTGTGGGGGGCGTGGGAGCGATGGATGATAGACGGTGAACACACGTTTACTAAAACTCAGAGGCAGCGGCGGGCGAGTTATGCCAACGTCTGTAAATGGATGGTGGATATCTGGGCTGAGGTTTCTGTTGTACCATTGTCCGAGCTTTCGCGAAAGCCGGCATCATTGCTGAACAGCCGCCTGCCGACGAGACTGGAGTGCTCGATAGTGAAATTGCGCAGCTTTTTAATTCAGACACAGAAGATGAGGACTTTGATGGATTTGTGGGAGATGAGTGATTAAAATAATGTGTGTTTTATCAAGTAGTAAAATAAACTTCAATTATGAATCACTGTTTTACATCCTTTACTTTTCTTGTAGATCGTATGTTTTAGCAAGCGCCTTATAATACGGTGCAGTATAGAATAAGTACCGTACAGAAATAGAGTCCGTAATTGAGACTGCGCCTTATAGTACGGTGCGCCTTATACGTGGGACAAATAGAGAAATAGACCCCGTAATTCAGACTGCGCCTTATAATACGCCTTATGGTCCCGAAAATACGGTACATGTTTATGAGGTGTGGTAGCTCAGTGGTTAAGGTGTCAGGCTATCAATCAAAAGATGGTGGGTTCAAAACCTCAGGTCCACTTAAGTTACCAATGTAGGTCCCTGAGCAAGGCCCTTAAACCCTCATGTCTCCAGGGATGCTGTATCGACCCTGTGCTCTGACCCCAACCAAGTTGGAATAAGTCACTTTAGATAAAGGCATCTGCTAAATTACCAAACAACCAAAAGGTATTTGGAATAAATTATGGTTTTAATGACTTACAGTAGTCCAAGAGCATGACGGGGATCTGTAAAAAAGTTTCCCCCATGGGACTGCTGATTCGAACCTGCTGATTTACAACTTCATATTGGCCCAGCTGTGTATAGCTCCTCAGAGCAGCACCCAAAGAACATCATGGACATTGGGCATGAAAAAGAAGCTCAAGCTCAAGGTCACCATATCTGTGACCGACAAAGCTTGGACAAGCCCCTGACCTCCCAAGATCTCTGTTTTAGCTTCAGCCCCTCTGTTTATGACCCTGCTGATGGTTTTCACTAAAAATTACATAATTCTCTTCCTTCATTCTGGCAGAGTCTCTCCTGTGAGAGTTGTTATGTAAGACGGATCTCTTATTACCTAAAATATGTTTCCTTCAGGCCAAGACTCTCGACTTCAAACACATCTCCTGTTTCTCTGCCAAGAAGATCTTAATCCTTATAGCTCCACATTCAAATTTCAGGCCTCTGTGATGACTTTTATTATAATCATTGCTTTTAGCATCTTCCTCTTCCGTCACTCACTGTATTATTTTTATTTTCTATAAATTCTACTCATACTTTTAACCTGATGCCTTATGCCTTCTTCTCCTCCTCATGTTTGCTTCTATCTCTTAGTTTTATCTTCTGTATAAAATCATTCATTAATTCATTATCTCCTGCATAATCCTCTTCTAGGGTCACGGGGGGTTCTAGGGGAGAACATTTTGGGCGCTGGGCAGATACACTCATGTGGGACTCCGATCTATCACTGGGCACATTTACTCACACAGACACACATACAAACACACTCTATATGGGGCAATTTACAGCATTCAATTTACCTTGAATCCATGTTTTTGGACTGTGGGAGGAAACCGGAGAACCTGGAGGAACATGGGGAGAACATGGAAACTCCAACCAGATTGGGATCCAACCCAGATCCCTTACACTGAGAGGTGAACATGCTAACCATTAAGCCACCATGCCACTCTGTATGATATTATACTAATTAAATAATTATTCCTAACAGATGATATTGAACTTCATGCAGCTCAACAGACCAATCAAATGTGAATTCATCTCTTTATTAATCTTATTGAGTGATCTATTTTGAGACACAGAGGAATAAGTCCTTCATATTTAACCCATCTGGGAAGTGAAACACACACATGTACACACACTAAGTCTGCATGATGCAGAGTGGTGGTAAGCCCTGTATATAACGCCCGGGGAGCCATCGTGGTTAGGTGCCATGCTCAAAGGCACTTCAGCCATAGTACTTGTTGGGAACGGGAATCAAACCAAGGAGCTTCCGGTCGCAAGGCTTGTTCCACAAGCCTATGACTGCCCCATAATAATACATCAGCTCCTCTGTCCAGTCAGATGGACATTGTAGCTCTACATTGCAAACTGTAATCTGTCTGTCTAGATTTTATAAGTCCTCCTAAAACTGTTCTTTAATGCACAGATGAAAGAAAAACTTTATGTTTTAATCTTATGATTGAGACTTATTTTATAACACACGAATCCTGATCACTGCATCAAGTGTTTTCCAATAAGCTGCACCTTTGGGTACATTTAATACAAAACCCCTATCTACAAGATGAAGAGAAGTCATTGGGTTCCTACCTCTCCTACGTGTGACCTGTGGCGTCTGCACGGAGAAGGTACCAAACACCATTCCCATCTCCACTTGCATCCAACTCCTCTGTCTGCGGGACGGTGAGCTGCTGCCGAAACCCTGATGTGATTCTGTCAGTTTATTTCTCTCTTAGTCTGTTTTGTTTAAAAGATGCTCATCGCATGTCTCTCTCTCCC
This sequence comes from Corydoras maculifer, assembly GCA_019802435.1. NCBI lineage: Eukaryota > Metazoa > Chordata > Actinopteri > Siluriformes > Callichthyidae > Corydoras > Corydoras maculifer. The sequence goes on from JAFMOD010000147.1 coordinate 555,719, forward strand.
TCTCGCTCAGTCGGTATGGATTTAGTCCTCCCTCGCGCACTTCCTACGCCTCTCTACTCTCTTTTATCTCTCACCTTCCTGTACCTCAGTCTCTTTTCTTTGTTCTTCTATGAGCCGTGCTGATGGCGTGGGAGAGGGATGAGGGAAAGACTTTCTTAAAGGAAGATAAAGTTAGAGAAGCGAAACAAGGAACAAGACAATGAACTTTACTGTTGAGGCATTACGACATACAAGATTTATTTTAGATTATTTTCTTAATAATAATAAAGGAGCTGAGAACAATCTACGTTCCGACCCTCACCTATGGTCATGAGCTTTGGGTAATGACCGGAAGAACAAAATCGCGAATACAAGCGGCCGAAATAGGTTTTCTCCGCAGGGTGGCTGGGCTCTCCCTAAGAGATAGGGTGAGAAGCTCGGTCATCCAGGAGATACTTGGAGTGGAGCCGCTATTCCTCCGCATCGAAAGGAGCCTGTTGAGGTGGTTCGGCATCTGGAAAGGATGCCTCCTGGGCGCCTTCCTAGGGAGGTGTTCCAGGCAAGTCCAGCTGGAAGGGGCCGGGTTAGCTCAGTGGTCAGGGTGTTGGGCTATCAATCTGAAGGTTGGGGGTTCAAATCCCAGGTCCACTGAAGTTACCAATGTGGGTCCTTGAGCAAGACCCTTAACCCTCATTGCTCCAGGGATGTTGTGATTGACCCTGTGCTCACCTTGTGAGTCGCTTTGGATAAAAGCATCCAATAAATGACCCAATTTAAGGAGACCCCCGGGGAAGACCCAGGACACACTGGAGGGATTATATCTTTCAGCTGGTCTGGAAACGCCTCCGGGTTCCCCCAGTCGAGCTGGTGGAGGTGGCTGGGGCAAGGGAGGTCTGGGTCTCCCTACTTCGGTTGCTGGCCCCACGACCCGAACCCCAGACAAGCGAAAGATAATGGATGGATGGGTGGATTATTTTCTTAACCAACACATTACTACCAAGAAACACTAGTGAGTTCTAAAGACTGAGTTTCAGCCCCATATTTCACCCACAGTGCCATTACCATAATCAGCATGCCCCTGAACCTGGAGAACCCCAATATCTGCCCTCTTTTCTACAACATTGTCATGTCTGCAAAGAGCCGGGTAGGTGGCACCAACAACACCAAAAACATGGGTGACACAGTGGTCAGCACTCTTAATTCACAGGAAAAAGGTTCCTATCTTTGTGCATGTCCTCTACGAGCTAAAGTTTCCTATTACAATATGTTAAAATCATAACAGTTAAAGTGTTGACCAAACAATACTCTTAAAAAATCTAATTGTTATTTCTGATGATTAAAAAGTTCTCTTTTCTCGCCGGTGCAGATTTGTCTCTCACAAGAACACCTATACCTCCCTCTACTGGCGGAAGTCTGCAAGTGTACTTTAAATAATATTTTTGTAACGCAATAAGCAGTACATATGTATGCTCCTGGCATGCTTTTTTCCAAAACTGTTAAAGTTAAATGTTCTTAATGGTCGTAAAGGTTAAAGGTAGTATGTAGCATTTTTAGGAAATGGACTAATTAAGAAATTAACGTTGAATACATTGTAGAATACATTCAATTAAAATTAAGTTAACACTAAATCTGCCACAACTACCACCAGACTCAATCACTCTGATAATCAGCTGTAATTATTCATTTTACAGATACAATAATAATCACGAAAATGTTTTGGGTGTAGTTCGTAGGTTTATCCAGCAGATGGAAGCACTTTGTAAGTTTTGTGATTTGGTAACGTGGACCTGCAAAACTATCCATCCATCCATTATCTTCCGCTTTATCCTATATTAATGTGGCGCATCCATGGGAGAACGTGGGGAACAGGGGAGATCTGCCCTGTCCTGGGCAGATACACCCAGGACAGGGCGCCAATCTATCGCTAAGCACACACTCGCGCACACATACACACTGTGTATGAGGCAATTTGGAGAACTCAATTGACTTGATCCATGTTTTTGGACTGTGGGAGGAAACCGAAGAACCCGGAGGAAACCCACGCAGACACGGAGAGAACATGGAAACTCCACCCAGATGGGGATTCGAACCGGGAATCCCTAGTGCTGAGAGGCGAATGTGCTAAACCACTAAGCCACTGTGCTTCCCCCTGCAAAACTAATAAAAACTAAATAAACAAAAGCTGAAATAAAATATATCTAATAAAAGCTACACCGGCGGCAGTTTCCATGTTCTCCCTGTGTCCGCGTGGGTTTCCTCTGGGTTCTCCGGTTTCCTCCCACAGTCCAAAAACATGGACCAAGTCAATTGAATTCTCCAAATTGCCCCATATAGTGTGTGTGCCCAGCGATGGATTGGCGCCCTGTCCTGGGTCTATCTGCCCAGCGCCTGAAACGTTCTCCCCTGGATGGGTACGGGGAACCCCGCCGCGACCCTAATAGAGGATAAAGCGGGAGATAATGAATGAATGAAAAGCTACCCCTACAGGCTTTGTTAGTTCTACTTTCACGGTTCTTTAATGTAAGTAAATAAGAAATAGCAGCTCTGTTATATATCATTTTTCAACTTGTACATGTGTAAGATGTTTTGCCCAAACATTTATGGGTCAATAGGTCAGACACTGATGTTGGACAAGATGACTCAGCTCACAATATCGATTTATAATTAATAAAAAGGTGTTTGGGGCGGCATGGTGGCTTAGTGGTTAGCACATTCGCCTCTCAGCGCTAGGGATCCAGGTTTGAATCCTGATTTAGGTAGAGTTTCCATGTTCTCCCCTTGTCTGCATGAGTTTCCTCCAGGTTCTCTGATTTGCATCCACCATCCAAAGACATGGATTCAAGGTAAATTGAATGCTCTATATTGCCCCAAATAGAGTGTGTGTGTCTGTGTGAGTAAATGTGCCCAGTGATAAATTGGCACCCTGTCCTGGGTGTATCTGCCTAGTGCCCAAAACGTTCTACCCTGAATGAGCATCTGGAACCTCCATCCAACTCTTTTGTCCAGTTTTTTTTGTCCATCCTGTTTATTTCTGTCTGGATTTTCTATGTTAGGTCACTTTGTATGAAGCATCTGGCAAATACATAAATGTACGAAAAAGTGCATCAAAGATCCAGCCGGATGATGAGAGAAAAAAAAGAAAAGTGCTGGTGAAAGGATTCAGAGATAAAAATAACATGGAAGAGGAAGGAGATTACGTAAAGAGGGAGGAGAGATGATTTAAAAATTAAATGAGGGGATGAGCCCTGTCATCTCCCATCGGATCTAACAACACACTCTGAAGCAGACGGAGTGCAGTGCTATTTTTTTTCCAACACAGAGCCTGATTCAGTTTAAAAAGCAACTTGTACCCCCTTTTACAGGAGCCATGTGTCTGAGTATCCATCTCTTTTTATCTCATTATCTTTAGTTTAATCTTATATTAGGCACTAGGTTTAGGGGGAGAGATCCCCTTAACCAACCAGGGAGGAGTTGCGGATGCTGGGCAGATACACCCAGGACAGGGCGCCAATCTATCGCTGGGAATACACAGACTTACTCAGGCATCAGGGTGTTTCCTCTGAGAGCTCACTAGGTAACTAGTTGTGGCACTGTTTTAATAAACTAAGAACTTCCCGTTTCAGACTCAGATAGTCATATTAGACACATTATACAGGGACAGGGTGGCATGTTGGTGCAGTGGTTAGCAGATTCATCTCTTAGTGTTGGGGATCCAGGTTCAAATTCCAGTCTGGGTGGAGTTTACATGTTCTCCCCATGTCCGCATGGTATTTCTTCTGGTACTTCCTACTCAGACACACTATATGGGCATTATTTAGAGCAGCCAATGCACCTTTAATCCATGTTTTTGGACGGTGGGAGTGAATCAGAGAGATTCCAGGGAGGATCCCAGATTGGGATTCGAACCTGGCTCCCCAGCGCTGAGAGGCAAACATGCTAAACACTAAACCACTGTGCTGGTTCTGGCACTGATAATGTGTCTAGTATCATCTAAGTATAAAACTAAAAGCTCTTAGGCTAATAAAACAGCACCAGAACTTATTAATTTGCAGTTGGGTTCTGAGGTTTTAGTTAAATGTGTGTGTGTGTGTGTGTGTGTGTGTGTGTGTGTGTGTGTGTGTGTGTGTGTGTGCTCAGTGCTGCTGGCTGAATGAGAGGAAACACTCTGGTCAGGCTGCCAGGCTAAACAGACAAACACTTTCATACACACATTCACCCTCCAGCATGGTTTGGGTCTAAAGGAGAGAATCAGATCTCCCAAAGAGAACCCATGCAGACAAAGGGAACAACATCTCTATACAGAGAGGTCTCGTTCCACAATGCCCTAGAATCAAACCCAAGTTGTATTTACACTTAAATGAGATGAACAAAGCCCAATTTTCATTTGCGCTAATAATTAATACAATTTAATACATTTTAAAACAATGCGTACAAACTCTGACAACAGTTTGAGGAAGGCCTTTTTCCTTTTTCAGTGTGATCTAGTGTGAGATCTGAAAGGAGACATGCCGGTGATATGCTCGGAGTTCAATTTGAAACCAGTTCCTACTCACCATCACTTCTAAATTTATAATTTTCAAAGATATCTATTCATCCATTATCTTCCACTTTATCCTCTATTAGGGTCGCGGGGAGGGTCCCCATGCCCATCCAGGGGAAAACGTCTCAGGCGCTGTGTTGATACATCCAGGACAGGGCGCCCATCTATCGCTGGGCACAAACCCCCTCACTCAGACACAGACACACTCTACATGGGGCAATTTGGAAAACTAGATTGACTTGATCCATGTTTTTGGACTGTGGGAGAAAACCGGAGAACCCAGAGGAAACCCACATGGACACGGGAAGAACATGGAAACTCCACCCAGATGGGGATTCGAACCTGGAATCCCTAGCGCTGAGAGGCGAACGTGCTAACCACTAAGCTACTGTGCCGCCCATTTTCAAAGAAATATTCATTCATTCATTATCTCCCGCTTATCCTCTATTAGGGTCGCGGTGGGGTTCCCCATGCCCATTCAGGGGAGTCTCGGGAACGTCTCGGGCGCTGGGCAGATAGACCCAGGACAGGGCGCCAATCCATCGCTGGGCACACACTCACTCACACAGACACACTCTATATGGGGCAATTTTGAGAATTCAATTAACTTGATCCATGTTTTTGGACTGTGGGAGGAAACCAGAGAACCCAGAGGAAACCCACGCAGACACGGGGAGAACATGGAAACTCCACCCAGATGGGGATTCGAACCGGGAATCCCTAGTGCTGAGAGGCGAACGTGCTAACCACTAAGCCACCGTGCCGCCCTTCAAAGAAATAAAAAAGAAGTTTAAAATATTAAAAAAAATTAAAAAAGTAAAAAATCTTTCAAAGATATAAAAACGGCCAAGAACAACTTTTGTCCATCGTGCATGGGTGAGGTGTCCACAAACCTTCGACGGCATGTTGTAGCTCACACATCTTTCGACAGGTCACACAGGACATACAGGACACAGCGTTAGGATCTATATATAGTTCCTGTTCCCACTGAGACAAAGGCAGAGGGAGAGCGAGCGAGCGGGACGGAGGTGTGAATACATTAATGCTGGTGTGAAAGCAGTGCTGCTAACGTTACTCTTACATAATGCAGAAGCAGATTCGGATACCGTCACTGTTTTCCACCAGCGAGCAGAGAAACAAACAGGGAGAAATACCAGGGCGATGGTAGCGAGGTAGAACGTGAGCGCTCGATAGCAGAAGATGAGAAGCAAACGGATGGAGGGAGGAAGAGATGGATGAGGGGGGACTCTTTATTCCTGACAGAATTCTGTACTCTCCACTCATGCAACATCCTCCCACGTACTGTGAGCATCCAAGTGCACCCCTGGAATTTAGGAAAGGTGACTATGAGGTACACATGGTCAAAGTTGTGACAACACTGTTGCCAGGCAACCGCAGAACAAAGCCAGTGTGCATAAGACAGCTAATAAGTGAAATTAATGATTTACAGGGGGCTGAATGGAGGTGAAAAATGCAGCGAAATAAAAATAACCCACCCTCTGGCACCCTGAGAACGTGTGGATGAATGTGGGAGGAAGATAAAAGAGCTTATTTAAATCTCAAAATTGGTACAATGTTTTTTTTTTATTTTTGTGAATGCACATGTTTCCTGATGAAGGTCACAGGTCATTATCTGGAGGGTCATGACCTACACATGTGACTAGTTTACTGTACTTTCAGTAATATAGGTTGGAATTCTGGAGTCCCAGAAGTGGATGAGTGAATGTTTGTGAATTTCCTTTTGCTCAGGGGACCGTTTTAGGCACCACTCTAAAAAATCCACATCAGTGAAAGATGGACATCTCTGCACATCTACGATCAATGCCATCATTATCATCATCATCATCATCAAACCATGTGATCCTGGTCAGTGTAGACCACTGATTCTCGAATGTTTCAGACCAAGTACCAGCCATAATCAAACAATAACTTCCAAGTACCACCTATGTTTTTCATCAGGGAATGACGTATGACAAACATAAATTAGATGTGAGTTTATATCAAAGAGATAAGGTACGAGAGGGCCTGCATTATTGTAAAAAAAATATGGGAAAGGGGTACTATTAGGTGCAAACCGGAGTGCCATTACATCTCTTTCTCGTGAATTATTCACAATAATACACAACCTCGAGTGCCTTACTGCTTTTATAATTTTTTTCAAATGTAATATAATAAAAAAAACAATGTTTAATTTATACATGTGTTTATTAAAAGCAAAATCGCTAATGAACAGGACGTCCGTGACCTAATCTAGTCCGGTTTATAAAGAGAACGTTAATCGCTGAGTAACATGTTTCCGGTTTCTCTAACAATCAAATACTGTCATCTACTGGCCAAATTAGAGAATGCAGTGTATAAAATATATCGTGGAAATATGTTGTATATTCATACTCTTATCTGGTGTACCACCTTATAGAGTTGACTCCTCGTAGAGCTGATTCACCATAGAACTGACTCCTCATAGAGCTGACTCCATATAGAGCTGACTCCCTATCGAACTCCCTGTAGAGACAAATCCTCATGAAGTCGACTTCTCATAGAGACAAATCCTCAATGAGCTGACCTTCCATAGCACTGCCTTCTTATAAGGCTGATTTCGGGCGCTGGGCAAAATACACCCAGGACAGGGCGCCAAACTATCGCTGGGCACACACTCACTCACACAAACACACTCTATATGGGGCAATTTGGAGAATTGAATTGACCTTAATCCATGTTTTTGGATTGTGGGAGGAAACCGGAGAACCTGGAGGAAACCCACACGGACACGGAGAGAACAAACGTGCTAACCACTAAGGCACCGTGCCGCCCGGCTATTAACATATTATTGTTTATAAATGTTAGTTATTTTTAATATTTACACATTTGTCAAGACCCAAATATTCCCAAAATATTTACAGTATATTTGGTTGTATTATGGGGTGGCATAGTGTGTTTGCCTCTCAGCGCTGCTGGGGATCCAGGTTTTAATACCAATCTGGGTGGTGTTTACATGTTCTCCCAGTGTCCGTGTGGGTTTCCTCCGGCTTCTCCAGTTTCTTTCCCCATACAATGTGTGTTTGTGTGTGTATCTGGGTGAGTTAATGTGCCTGGCGATAGATTGGCGCCCTGTTCTGGGTGTATCTGCCCAGTGTCCGAAACCTTCTCCCCAGGTGGGCATGGAGAGTCCCCCTCCCCCTAGTTCCTAGTGGGAGAAGGAGTCCCCCTCCCACTAGGGACTAGGGCTTTACTTTGTGTACATTTACAGTATTGAAATATCCACCCATGCGTCTAACTAATAATGTGAACTTAGAAGAGAATTTCTGAACTGTAGCAACAATATTAGAAAACAATTATATTTTAGTCCATATTAGTGGTCTTTGGGCGGCACAGTGGCTTAGTGTTTAGCACTTTTGCCTCTCAGCACTAAGGATTTCCAGATTCCAATCTGGGTGGAGTTTCCATGTTCTCCCCGTGTCCACGTGGGTTTCCTCAAGGTTCTCCGGTTTCCTCCCACAGTCCAAAAACATGGATCAAGGTCAATTGAATTCTCCAAAATTACCCCATATAGAGTGTGTCTGTGTAAGTGAGTGTGTGCCCAGTGATAGATTGGCACCCTGTTTTGGGTGTATTTGCCCAGCACCCGAAATGTTCTCCCCTGGATGGGCATGGGGAACCCCCCCACAACCCTAGTAGAAGATCAAGCGGAAGATAATGGATGGATGGACTAGTGGTCCTTTTTAAGTCTATAGAAGTCGTTGAGTGATGATGATGACTTCGGGCTTCATGTCACAGCACACAGAGTCAAATTTCTCACTTCAGTAGTTTTAAAAAGTCAGTTGCACCTGCTTCCCCACCTTCACCACCCAGTGAGTCAAACACCCTGCATTTATAAAGGTGCTGATCATATTTCCTGCTTCCCGTTAGAAACACACCAGTGAACGTGTGAATAATTCCTGCGCAGCATCCAGCTAATGCATTATTCAATTTCACTGCAGTTCATGTAGCAGGACAGCACATGACCACCCCCCCTCCCCCAGCATCACTCCATCAGCTATGTGACCTGCACACCGCAAATACTTCCTTTACCATTCAAACTTTGGTGATCGGTTGGTGTCATTTAGAAATGAAGTATCAACATCAGACCGTCACGCATGAAGAACTGCAATGAATGATTTATTGAACGGAGCACAACGCTCTGCTTCACAACCTGACAAGAAATGACATATAACACACAACGTTCACACTGTAAAGGTTGCTTAGGGGTCATTTTGAATCCAGATATGACTCTTAATTTTACTCTAGTCGATATTTACATTTGCAGTGATCAGCCATGTGCTTCTATAATACTCCCTATCTGTGCGCCATATCCAATCTCACATATCCATCAAGTGCACTAAATTGTATAAACATTACTGCAAAAAAAATCAATGTGAAAAATAAGAAAAATAAACACAAATCAAGAAAATATGTACATCACAGGTCCTGGTTTTCTCTCCTGAATTAATGGACTTTTGAATCTTGAGGGATGTCTCCCACCTATGTCCACTGAGAGCAGAGGCTTTTTCAACTGGTATACATCACCTCTTTTACTGTAACCCAATGGCAGAGTTTTGCTTGAGCTTCAGAATGCAAAGACTCAGATCTTTTCAGATCTTGTACTGACAGCTTACACACCCAGTGCCTCCCACCCATCAAACACAGCTATGCGTGCGTAAAGGTCCTGGTCAGTAACTGTTTAAGGTTGATTGCACCCTTGTCCCACATGCCCTCAGTACTGATTCTGGCTTCATCAGGAAATCATGTCACGTTTTTCAAATCTGTCAGAACAAATTGTGTCACTTGTGGTTTATCTATCCCCAGCCCCTGATTGTGGTTGGTGTTTGATAGCCAGACTATAGAAAAAAGAAGTTCTCATGAGTTAAAGTTGTAGTGATCTATTTTGCCTACTGTGCTTTGCACACAGAGGAATTGATCTTTTACATGTAACCCATCCTTGCAGTGAAACACACAAATACACACAGTGGTAAACTGAGCACACATGCCCAGAGCAGCCTTATACATGGCTCCAGGGGAGCAATTGAGGTTCGGTGCCTTGCCCAAGGGCACTTCACCCATAGCGTTTGGTGGGACCAAGAATCAAACTAGGGATCTCCAGGTCACAAAGCTGATTCCTTAACCTCAAACCTATGACTGATGGATTAGTTCTGTTGTCTTTTTTCATATTTAAATGATGATTAGAACAATTTGCTGTGTCTCCTCTACTGCATGGCCATTAATAACATTATTTCTATTTCAAACAAACATTCATTCATTCATTATCTTCCGCTTATCCTCTATTAGGGTCGCGGTGGGGTTCCCCATGCCAATCCAGGGGAGAACATCTCGGGCGCTGGGCAGATAGACCCAGGACAGGGCGCCAATCCATCGCTGGGCACACACTCACTCACACAGACACACTCTAAACAGGGCAATTTTGAGAACTCAAACAAACATTCTTTAATAATTTTTCACAAACCTTACCTTTTGTGAGGGTCCCAGAGATGAGTCTTTGGAAGGACTGGAAGAGTTTGAGTACCCCCTGTCTGCAGCGGCTGGTACATCCTGCCATGGTGAGTGAGGACTATGTGTGTGTGTGTGTGAGTATATGTGTGAGTGGTAAGCGTCACGGTGCAACAATCCTACACACTGCAGACACCTACACAATTTCCCCTGTATTAAAAGCCATCAGGGGGAACCTGCACTTTTCCACCTTCCTTTACTTGGAGCTGAATTAAAACAGAAGTTGTCCGCTGAGGCGTCACAGTTTGGAAGGCCTCATGTATAAAGTTGAGAAAGCTGCACCAGCAAGGTCCTAGGAGTGCAGTACACAGTTAGTCCAACAGCTTCCTCAGAGACATATTTGGGTTTGTGGCCCTTGGTCCTGCAGCCGTCAGTGCTGAAGAAAGTTGGAGGAAAAGTTGCAGACCGCTGCAGAGTGAGACAGGTGCTGAATTATTAAGCGCACACTCTCGTCTCTGGTTTAGGTGAGCGCTGATGGATGGCCGCTTCTCTGGTTTTGGAAGGTGTGTGTCCTGCTGCTGCAGAGATGCTGTAAGATCCCTGCAGCACTGATGAAGAGAGAATAAGACTCACTGAACCCCTCCCTCTCTTTTATTCCCTCCCTCCCACTCTCTCTCTCCCTCACTACTGTCTCCATCTCTCTCTCTTTATTCCTATCACTTCCTATTCATTTTAGTTACACAGAGGAAGCACTGCATGACTGTGTGTGAAGTGCATTATTGCCACAGCTGTGTATGCGCTTTCATCTTTCACCTCCTTGTCTCAATCTCTCAGTTTCTATTTGGATATACAGGGGTGGACATAACATGGCTGAATGGTTTGCTCCAGACTTTGCAGGTATTTGAGGAATATAAAAGGTGAAGATACTTCTGTACTCCAAAAACATCCTAATAACCCCAGCCTTTATTCATTCTAACAGAACAAAATAATTATATGAGTAATTTTAATTGATTTCCTAATTTAAAATAATTATTAAAGTCTTTATTGTACCAGCAGACATGGAAAATATACTGTAGGGAAATTTAGAAGGTTAAGCGTTTTTAATAAAAAGCAGATTACAATGCGCTGACGCCACAATAATCAGCAACCAACCGGATGAAACAGGGCGTAAAGGTGCAGTGTGTAAAGAATTTTTCAGAAGACATGAAATATAACAGCCATAATGGTTTCATTAGTGTATAAGGACTTAAACAATGTAATCATGAAATAATTAATAAGCCTACAATTGTTGTGTCCTTTGTAACATAAAAATTAGTAGTTCATTAAAAAATCAACGAGGCCAGCATGTGGAAGCAATCTGCCGTATTGCCACAAGACGGCGCAAATCCTGCAACATTATTAAATTTATGACATTAAAAAAAATAAACTGTGACTTTTGGACTGAAATCAGATCCTCTATTTGATATAACTGCAGATTGCAATGAACAATTAATTTTCTTTGTATGTTTAGCAGGGCATACACTATTTTACTCAATTTAGTAAATTTATTTTGTCATATTAACAGTGTAGTACAACACAATCTTCCTCATTTTTACGTATTTTTTATTCATTCCTCTTCCGCTTAGTCCACTACTAGGGTCGCATGGGGGTGGGGGTGGGGGGGCTCTTGACATCCACCTTAGCGGTTGTGAAATCATGATAAACTCCTCCTGACCACTTAATCACCATTTTAATATGCTGTTAGTTATTTGAATAATTCATTAAACTAATAATCAGCCCCGATTAACGAATTTTAATAAAAAATATTCAAACTTAGCATTGTTGCTAAGTTTAATATAGCTTAGCAACAATGCCAACTATTACCAGATTAGCCTAGTTATATCTCTAACGTTTTATATTTGATAAATGTATCCTTTTCATTTATTCATTATCTCCCACTTATCCTCTATTAGGGTCGCAGTGGGGTTCCCCATGCCCATCCAGGGGTGAACGTCTCGGGCCAATCCATCTCTGGGCACACACTCACTCACACAGACACACTCTATATGGGGCAATTTTTTTTTTTGAGAAATCATTTAACTTGATCCATGTTTTTGGACTGTGGGAGGAAACCGGAGAACCCGGAGGAAACCCACGCAGACACGGGGAGAACATGGAAACTCCACCCAGATGGGGATTCGAACCGGGAATCCCTAGCGCTGAGAGGCGAACGTGCTAACCACTAAGCCACCGTGCCGCCCCGATAAATGTATCATTCATTATAATTTTTGTATTAAATTCAATAGTGCGACACGGTGGCTTAGTGGTTAGCACGTTTGCACGTTCGGGGAATCCCGGTTCGAATCTCCATCTGGGTGGAGTTTCCATGTTCTCCCCGTGTCTGTGTGGTTTCCTCCGGGTTCTCCGGTTTCCTCCGACAGTCCAAAAACATGGAACAAGTCAATTGACTTTTCCAAATTGCCCCATATAGAGTGTGTATGCGTGCGTGTCTGTGTGAGTGAGTGTGTGCCCAGCGATAGATTGGCGCCCTGTCCTGGGTGTATCTGCCCAGCGCCCAAAACTTTCTCCCCTGGATGGGGATAGGGAACCCCACCACGACCCTAATATAGGATAAAGCGGAAGATAATGAATGAATGAAGGAATGAAATTCAATAGTTTAAGACCATTTCTCTTCATTTTTTCCTTAATGCTTAAATGTTGAACAAATTTTTCTGACAAGGAAAGTAGAAAAACTCCAGTAGAAGTACATTTGTAGTTCACTTCATTGATTACCTCCAAGTTTACCTTGTGTCTCTTTTATGTTTGACCTCAGCCTGTCGACTGTGAGTATTGATTTTCCTCGGACTGCCCGTTATCGTGATCTGACCTCCACTTTGGTTTAGAATTATCTGATGAGTCCAGAGGCTTCTCATGGACATTTTGTCTCTAGTTCACTCCTGGAAAAGCAGCAAAATCAAAGCAGGTTATATTTTTATCGCAGCTGAAACAGAGCTTTTAAAGTTACATTTGTAAAAAATAATGAAAGTCTTAATGATGCTGCACAATAAGAGATTATAGACCATTTTTATAATTGTGACTTTGTGGAGCCATTTTGGATAAAGTTTTGTTTTTGCACCCCTAAGAACATTCATTCATTCATTCATTATCTCCCGCTTTATCCTTTATTAGGGTCGCGGTGGGGTTTCCCATGCCCATCCAGGGAAGAACGTCTCGGGCGCTGGGCAGATAGACCCAGAACAGGGCGCCAATCAGTCGCTGGGCACACACTCACTCACACACACACACACACTATATGGGCCCCCTAAGAACAAAGGTATGAAATAGGTATTTAGGTATGGAATAGGTATTCAGTATATTCATCTTCCATAGATTCACATTCATCTTCCATAGATTCACCAGATTATAGTTCTCAGAACTGCTATTAAAAAACACATTATCATTTACTTTTTTAAAGGTAATTTGTGTAAAGGTAATGAGATGGATCAGTTCTAGTTTATTCCAAAAAAGTGTGAAATAGAGTTACATTCAGTGCTCTGTCAAGTTCTTTCACACTGTCAGAAATTTTAAATTTCTTATACATAATTCATTCATTCATTCATTATCTCCCGCTTTATCCTCTATTAGGGTCGCGGTGGGGTTCCCCATGCCCATCCAGGGGAGAACGTCTCGGGCGCTGGGCAGATAGACCCAGGACAGGGCGCCAATCCATCGCTGGGCACACACTCACTCACACAGACACACTCTATATGGGGCAATTTGAAGAATTCAATTGACCTGATCTATGTTTTCGGACTGTGGGAGGAAACCGGAGAACCCGGAGGAAACCCACGCAGACACGGGGAGAACAAGGAAACTCCACTCAGATGGGGATTCGAACCGGAAATCCCTAGCACTGAGAGGAGAATGTACTAACCACTAAGCCACTGTGCCGCCCTTATACATAATGAGAGTCCCAATATGGTCCAAACAAAGGACCTCTGATTTTGCCGTCACTGGGAAAATACTGGGCTGGGATTGGCTGATTTAAAACCTAGGGGGGTAATCTGCGATTGGCTTAGTCAGTTAAGGGGCGGGAACTAGACGTAACAAATATACATGCAGGTAAAAACTGCGGGGGGCGCACTTTCACTCAGACCCGGAGGCAGACAGCATCGGAACGCTGGGGATGGCAGACCCGCTGGCCAGCGTGAGTTATTGTTGGTGTCAATGAAGTTTTTTTTGTCCTCAATAAATGAGTTGAGGCAACCATTTTTGCTCGTTCTTTCTGCATTTTTCAAAATCAAAAGATCCTAACAACACCAAACTCACCCTTCATGCCGTTATAGAGCTTGATTTGTTCTTAGAACTGTTTGTTTGAAAAGAATGTTTACCTAGTCAAGCCCAACTTGTCAGAACTGGAGATTTGATTATGGAACGATTTGAAGTTATTTCTTGTATGTTTTTGGTGTTTTAAGAAAATTAAAAACATGTCATGGCGGCACGGTGGTTTAGTGTTTAGCACGTTTGCCTCTCAACGCTAGGGATTCCCGGTTCGAATCCCCATCTGGGTGGAGTTTCCCCGTGTCCGCGTGGGTTTCCACCCACAGTCCAAAAACATGGATCAAGTCAATTGAGTTCTCCAAATTGCCCCATATGGAGTGTGTTTGAGTGAGTGAGTGTGTGCCCAGCGATGGATTGGCACCCTGTCCTGGGTGTATCTGCCCAGGGCCCGAGACGTTCTCCCCTGGATGGGCATGGGAATCCCCACCGCGACCCTAGTAAAGGATAAAGCGGGTAATAATGAACGAATGAAAAAAACATGTCATTTTAAGAGCAGCACAGTGGCTTAGTGTTTAGCACGTTCACTTCTTAGTGCTGGGGATTCAGCTTCCCAATCTGGGTGGAGTTTCCATGTTCTCCTGTGTTTGCGTGGGTTTCCTCCAGGTTCTCTGGTTACCTGCTACAGTCCAAAAACACAGATAAGGAAAAACTGAATGCTCTAAATTGCCCTATATATGTTGTGTTTGTGAGATAAAGAAAAACTGAATGCTCTAAATTGCCCTATATATGTTGTATTTGTGTGTGTCTGTGTCAGTGAGTGTGTGCCCAGCGATAGATTGGCGTCCTGTTCTGAGCGTATCTGTCCAGCGCCTGAAATTTTGTCTTCTGGATGGACATGTGATTAAAGTTAAATTGCAGCTCTCTTTGCTTTGCTTAAGTTTGGTGGTAAATCACTTTGCTTACGTCTGGTGGTAATGATCAGAGGTAAAAACTAATCGACTTTTATTACCCTGCAGTCTGGAATGTGATTACATCTTTATTGTAATGGTTATATAAAAGCCATGCAAATGATTTTACAAAGAGTAAAACTTGTGTAACTGGATCTTTTACACTTTTGTCACTGAATCCACTCGGTTAAAAGTCGTAATGCTAATACATGCAAAATAATGCTATTGCCCAACTCTGACAACCGATTAGTATAATTAATAACTGTAATATTATGAAAGGCAGCTTTGTGGTTGGAACATTCGCCTCTTAGCGCTGGGGATCTAGGTTCGAACCTCGAATCTGGGTGGAGTTTCAATGTTCTCTCCGTGTCCGCGTGTTCCTCCCACAGTCCAAAGACATGGTTTCAAGGTAAATTGAATGCTCTAAATTGCCCCATATAGAATGTGTTTGTGTGTGTGTCTGTGTGAGTGAGTGTGCCCAAGCACCTGAAACGTTCTCCCCTGGCTGGGCATGGGTAACCCCCCTGCGACCCTAATAGAGGATTAAACGGAAGATTATGAATAAATGAATGAATGAATATTACGAGAGTTGTTAATGATCAGTGACTGTAGCTTACAGTATGTAGCATTAATTCACATATGAGCAGAAATAAACTGGAATAATGAAAAATGTGGCTTTTCTCTGCAGTATAATCATTTTTAAGGGGTCAGACCTTCTCTCTTTCTCTCTCTCTCTCTCTCTCTGTGTGTGTGTGTGTGTGTGTGTGTGTGTGTGTGTGTGTGAGAGACCGACAATAATAAAGATTCCACTCAGATTGCTTTCTGTATAATTAGGTTTTATTCATTTGTGTGTCTTGTTCTCATTTTAGCTCCTATCTCTCCCTGACCTCAGTTCACATACTGAGTTGAATAAACTGCACCCATTAAACGTTCATTAGAGATGTAGTGCATAAATCTGCCACTTTTTACAATTTGTTTAGCACAAAAATAGGAACAGTGTACAGCAGCTGGACGTGAACCTTGCTTCTCATGAAAGAATCCATGTGACTGACTGTGTGATCTTAAATCAACACACCTGACCACTCTCACATCTGCCTACCTGTCAGATCCACGGTCATGTGTCAGCGCAGAACAAACTGAGTTCTGTTCACTGCTGCACAAAATGTGATGCTGATGCCGAACAGAGAAACATAAATGGCTTTAAAAGAAAAGCAGTGGTAGGACAATTCAAAAGCCATGTATTAAAATGGGTCTTGGACAATCTAATCACAAGTGGACAGAGTTAAACAGATTAAACAACCACTGGAATCTGTCAGCTACAGTTCTTTTGTCTACACCAGTCAGACATCACTTTTTAAATAGAAACATACATGACAGCGTGGTGGTGCAGTGCCAACTGTCAACTGCCAGCAAAAGGTTCAAGATTTCAATCACATTACTAAATAATGTTCTTTTTAAACTAAAACTAAACTAAACTAAACTAAACTAAACTAAACTAAAAGGAACTGACTGTGGCTGCACTGTGGCTCTTGTGCACAGTGTGTTATAGAAGCTTGACATGTTTAATCCACTGCCATTTGAGCCTGGAATCAAACATTCATTCATTCATTCATTCATTCATTCATTCATTAATTAATTCATTCATTCATTATCTTCTGCTTAATCCTCTTCTATGGTTGCGAGAGGGTTCTCCATGCCCATCCAGTGGAGAACGTTGCGAGCACTGGTCAGATACACCTAGGACAAGGCGACAACCTAACGCTGAGCACACTCACTCACTCAGACTCACTATATGGGGCGATTTAGAGCATTCAATTTACCTTGAATCCCTGTTTTTTGGACTGTGGAAAGAAATCGAAGGACCCGGATGAAACCCACACAGACACAGAAAGAACATGAAACTCCACTCAGACTGGGATTCGAACCTGGAATCTCTAGCGCTAAGAGTCAAATGTGCTAACCACTAAGCCACCGTGCTGCTTAAACAACAAATTTAACAAAATTCCAGTAAATAAAACATTTGTTAGTTAAGCATTTAAATTGAAGGTATTGTAGGTGGTTTTCTCTGATGAGCTACATCTTATTAGTGAGTTAATTAGTTCAAGCTCCTTCATCAGGTTAAATGAGGTCTGAGAGTGAAGTCACTTGTGTCCATTCCTCTCCTTAGGACCTGCAGAACTTCAGCTCGAACAATCAACCATCATCTATTCATTTGTGTAGAACCCTGAGGGAGCGCCAAAAACCATTACAGCTCCCACATTTCCACCATGTTCTTGCTCTTGTGTTATTGGCTCAGATTCATGATTGTACTAATTCCCTGTTCAGATATAGTAACACATTATTTAATTCTCGACATACCACCCACATGGAGCCGGAATTTAGAGCTGCAAAAATGTAATGTAATATTTATTCTCTCTAAGTCCTTTACAGAAGGCCACGATGAAGTCCTTGTAGAATTCGTGTGTTTTATTTCTATTTGAATACCATTTTCACAAATTACCAGCTCAGCATCATTGAACCGCCCCCGTGAGAGGAGCGCTGGAATTACTTTGGTGATGACAGATGTTCTGCATTATCACTCCAGAGCTCGTTTTCTTTTAATAGCAGGGAAAAACATCTGCTTGATATTCATGCGATGGCACAACTAAAAAGTGATACCTAATAAAATCAGACAGAAGCGTTTTATAAGCATGGAGTCAATTTTTTATTAGGGATGAATCCATCCAAAGAATTTTTTATTAGGGATGAATCCATCTGAAGTGGGTGCTATCACTAGGTATTGGTAGGGGTGCAGGGCTGAGGGTGGAGGTGAGTGTGAGGTGAGCTGATATTTATTTGAGCAGTTTATACAAAAACAGACTCTGATTTTCCGCAGTGAGGGGCTAAGGGAACGCAGCATGGGGCTGAATTCATTGTCCGTGAAATTCTCCTGCACTGCAACTTCCAGCATGTACACACACACACACACACACACACACACACACACACACACACACACACCTAACACACAGGCTTGCTCGCACACACATCGAATGCAGAACTGCAGTGCAGCATGCAGTTTACCAGACTCTTACAGACTGCAGTTGTTTCAAGGCTTAACATTTAATTTTTCTAATCATTATGTAAATGTTCAGAATCGGCAGGTTTCCACACTTTGAACTTCATGGGTGTAAAAACATTTATATGTAACTCATATCTCAAAAGGGGTCCTGGGCTCTATTGCCTTGCAGAATTCAAAGAATGCTTTCTATGCAATGTTTACATGTTCTCTCCAGAAGCCTCCCACATTCAGAAATATGCCGCTGAACTAAAGATAGGGGGTTTCTTCTAGTGTGAATACTAGTGTGTGTTTCTCTCTATAGTGTTTCCCTGCCTTGAAATGCTGGAGTAGGCTTCAGAACTCCCTAACCACCCCCACCCCTCATTAAAGAACGGATGGCGCATTGTACATATATGAACTGACGATTTATGTATTATATTAATTTTACCACCAGTTAAAAAAGCAATAAGTGGGGATACTTTACTGCTGGTGGCTTTCTATTGTCACTTTTGTCTTCACAGTGTAGTTCAGTGATGATCCAATTTGCATTTCTATTACAAGCTGAATTGCTCTGTGATGTGTCCTGCTGTGCTTATTTTGGTCCTTGTCTTGAACGACTCCAAAGCGTGTTGGCTCTGTGCCTCATAGGTTTGACACCCCTTTAAGATAACAGTATGTCAAGAGAAATGCAAAACATGTGGTGTGGCAGCTCCCTGGTAACAGGTCTGTTGTTATTATGATTGAGCTAGTGTGTCAGTGCCGCTGGTGTAAGAGAGGAATATTTGTATTAGCCCAGGAGGTATATTGGTGACCCTGTGTCCGCGTGGGTTTTCTCCGGGTTCTCCGGTTTCCTCCCACAGTCCAAAAACATGGATCAAGTCAATTGTGTGCGTGTCTGTGTAAGTGAGGGTGTGCCCAGCGATGGATTGGCACCCTGTCCTGGGTGTATCTGCCCAGTGCCCGAAACGTTTTCCCCTGGATGGACATGGGGAACCCCCCCGCGACCCTATTATAGGATAAAGTGGAAGATAATGGATGGATGGGTGTATTGGTGAAGTTTCTGTGAGGTGGCTGCAGCAACAGAGGTAAAAACACATCATTATGTAATAACGTAATTACCATTGTCATTATCTTCGTACCAAGACAGTGGAGAAACAATTGGATTCTCTTACTTGGTAGAACCTATTGTTAAAATCATAAGATACAAGCACTTATAGACAATAGACACTTATATGTTTTTGTTTACATCTGAGGAATGAGATCTCATAAAGTTATAAAGTAATCTATTTTGCCTGCTGTGTTTACACATAGAGGAAATTGTCCTCCACATTTAACCCAGCTGTTCAGTGAAACACCCAGAGTATATTGAGCCCACGGAACAATTAGAATTAGGTGCCTTGCCCAAGGGCACTTCAGCCATGGTACATGGTGGCACTGGAAATCAAACCAGAGACCTTTAGGTTGCACAGCTGGTTTCTTAACTGCAAGTCTATGACTGCCACTGAAGCTTCGGCTGTGCATGTCATGTGTATGTGTTTCAATACTTAAAACTGTGTAAATCTCTGTTATTATAGCTGTGATTAACATAATGGTAAAGAAAATGCAGAGCTTGGGATGGAAAAGCTCTTTCCTTGGCTGTAAGGTTCACAGATGATAGTGTGCTGAGTTCAGGTGACTGCACATGTAACCTGTTTTTGTGTTCATGTCTTATAATAAATCTTCCTCATTTTCTAAGGCGGTGATGTATTCAGGTGATGAATGGTTTAAATACAGCAGCAGATCGTACATGAGTCACATATGCGACTTCAGCTTTAATTAACAGAAAGCTGACAAGCCTTCAGGCTCCTGAAACATCCCGTAAATAACAACAGCAGAGTGGCATCACATCCACACACACACACACACACACACAAATACTATTTGAAACAAGAGAGACGAAGAGAGACAACGAGGGCTGGGTTTATTGATGCGGCTGTATGATGGACCACCTGCGCAATGCGTGCTTATGATTCACGTCATGTTCTGGAATTGCTGGAGGAATAAACACAGATGAAGAAAGACTGTAGAGAGGAACCGAGGCGACGGAAACAAAGCCAGTGATCGTTTCATTTCCAAACACCAGGTTAACACTGTTCTGAAGTCTTTACAAACTGATTCACATTAAATTATTTAGACACCCACAAGAGCCTGTCAACATAATCGATGTTCCAGTTCATGTCAGGTGCTGAGGTTGAGGTTAGAGCCTCTGTGCATGATTATCCCCCATGACCGATAATTGAGCAGAACTTCCTCAAACCAAAATAATACCATATTGTACTCTACACTTCACTTAATATTAAACTCATCATGATAATAAATATTAAATCGTTATAAGAAGAAAGCAGTTGCTCCTAAGCATAATATATAAATCAGGTTCTGAACTGTAGCTGTTATATATTCATTAATTCGTTATACTTCCCTTAATCATTTACTTGGGTCACGGGGGGGGGGGGGTCACGTTTCGGGCACTGGGCAGATACACCCTGGACAGGACGCCAATCTATCACCGAGCTCACTGACTCACACAGCCACACAAACAAACACACACAACATGGAGCATTCCATTTACCTTAAATCCGTGTTTTTGGGCTGTCGGATGAAACCTGGAGAACTCAGGGGAACCCACATGGACACGGGGAGAACATGGAAACTTCAAGATTGGGATTCGAACCTGGATCCCCAGCACTGAGAGGCGATCGTGGTAACCACAAAGCCACCGTGCCGCCCGATGTTAAAAATGTTATGCTATAAATGATAAAGATTTGCAGCCATTTAATACTCTCTCCTTTACTTACTCCCTTTCACCTCCAGTCTCTATCTGCCTGCCTGTGTGTCTCTCTTTTTCAGGTGAGACACGGTGTGAGAGGAACTGCACAAGAGAGTGAGGGAGAGTGTGATGGACAGAGGGTAAAAGGGAATAAGAGAGAAAAAGGCAAGAGTGAAATAGAGTGCGAGAAAATAGGGAACTGTTGTGTTCAATATTTGATGATGGAGGGAGCACTGGGGCGTGTGGAAGCAGACTGCAGAGAGAGGTGGGACAGCTTTGTGTGTGTGTGTGTGTGTCCACTTGTTACACTGCTGTTTATGTCTCGTTTATGTTATAATTTCCAGTGTGTGAGGAGTTGGTGGGAAGTCTTAGGGTGAGGTGATGTTGCTGGTGGTTAGAAGCCTCTTCACTTACACCTGAGAGTCTGGAAGGCTCAACAAAAAGGGGGTTTACTCTGCCTTTCATCCCATAAGAGCTGGGATAGGCTTCATTATCAGATATGTGTCTTAAAAAATAATTATTAAGTAGATATTATTGTAATGCATTGCTTGCTGATCTCCCAGCTTGCACAATCAGGCCTCTACAGCTGATTCAAAACCCTGCAGGCCAACCTGTGTTCAACCATCCATGCGGACTCATGTCATTCTACTACTCCTCTCTCTCCATTGGCTCCCAGTAGCTGCTCACATTCAGTACAATGCACCTACTCTGACCTACAGGACAAATTTTGGGATCTGCCCCGTCTTGATCGTGATCAGGTTTTGATTATACTACAGTGTTAGTTATACTCTCTCCCCTCCATTACAGACCTTAACACCACACATGACATCCGCAAAGCATCAGCATTGTGGGTGACCACACACTCACCCCTCACACACACTCTTTACCCTGCTGCCATCTGGTAAAAGGTACCGGAGCATCCAGGCCCTCACATTCATACTGTGTAAAAGTTTTTCCCCCAGGCCATCAGACTCCTGAATAATCATAATCAGGTAAGAACAATTGCACTCAGGTAAAATTGGAAAAACACACACATATGTGTGGTATAACAAAGATGGACAAAATTGCTGCTAATAAATGTACACCTTATTTACATTTATAAACAGCTGCTGCTAAAACAGTTTTTTTTTTTTTTTTTTTACATTTATAACCGTGGACATATTTTGCACACTGAGAAATGCACCACTACTGGATGGAACCTGAATATTAATTGGACTGGCGGTCCTGCAGGACACCCCTAATGGACTCACATATAGTTTTCCAGTTTTTAGTTTTTCCATTTGTTAAATATCTGTACATGGCTGTCCTACATTGTTGTTGCTGCCTGGCCGCTCAAGGAGGATGAGTCCCCCACTGAGTCTTGGTCCTCACAAGGTTTCTTTCTTGAATAACAACATAAAAGGGAGTTTTTTCTTGCCACTGTCGCTTCAGCTTGCTCTTTGGGGGTTTAAAGGCTTTTCATTCTGTAAAGCTGCTTTGTGACAATGTACTGTTGTGAAAAGCGCTATAGAAATAAATAACTTTACTTGACTTGACCACTACAGAGCCACCGGCACTCTTACCTCCCATTTATTTAGTGTTTACTGTTTATTTCTCTGTATATTGACTGTTGCACAGTTCCCTCCCATTACTTGAATGTGTATTGTCTTGTATATTATCTTGTATTTTGTTGTAATTCTTGTTTTGCACAAGCTACTTGTTGTTTCGTTCCACTGTAAACTGTACACCACTTTATATTGGTGGAATGACAAATAAAATACCTGATACTTGTTACTTAATACTCAGTACTCATTTGAACAAAGGTATGTGGACCCCCTCATAGTGCCCCAGGAGATTTTATATGGTATTTGGTATTTCATGGTATGAAATGAGATTTTCCTTCTATAACAGTTTCCACTCTTCTGGCTTTAAGGCTTTTTACAGGATATTAAAAGATCTGTGTCAATGTTATTTTTTTCTTATTCCTCTCGGATAGCAGAATCTTGACTCTTGATTGAAAAAGTCTGAATAAGATGCTATGAATGAGTGCCAGATAATGCACACCTTTCTACAACGGGTTACACTATTATAGCCCCGAAACCAACCCAGAAGCAGAAACCTTTATCTGAACAATTGATAATAATATCTCTATAAAAAAATGGATGATTTAAAAAGCTATTTTTGCACATCTGCTAGATAATGCACGTTTTCCTAAAACCCGTTACACCAATGTTACAGTTGAACAAAGAACAGGGGTAAATCTATAAATGGCTGTGACATCACCACGTTTCCATTTACATTTGGTCATTTACATTTGGTCATTTACATTTGGTCATTTATATGACGCTTTTATTCAAAGGGACTTACAAGGTGAGCACAGGGTTAATCACAACATCCCTGGAGCAATGAGGGTTAAGGGTATTGCTCAAGGACCCACATTGGTAACTTCAGTGGACTTGGGATTTGAACCCCCAACCTTCAGATTGACAGCCCAACACACTAACCACTGAGCTACCACATCCAATCAGTGATCTGTTGCATTCATATGAAACTGAAATTTACAGCCGCATCTTTGTGTATGCAGTCTCGCATGACCCTCAATCTTCCCCATCGAGTGCATAAAAGAACTAATTAAACAGATTTATGGCTTCATTTACAGACGCCAAAGTGAAGAATGTGTCAAATCCTCCCACGACGTCTGAACACCATCTGTAGCTCTGGTCGTGGTGAGAGAGCTCAGTGGGATCACTCTGCATGTTGCCCGGGTTTATATTAGAGTGTAATTGCTGAAGCTGCTCATCTTCACTCCGTTCAATCATAAAGCTGCAGTCTCCATCATTTCCATGGTGTTCTGTCCTGCTTTATTTCTGCTCTAATAAAAAAGAGAACTGCATCTCCCACTACTTGAGTGTTGAAGGGATTGACAAGGAAAAGGTTAAACAGGACGACCCTCTTCGTCCCTCTGAGGACAGAACCTAAAGTGAAAGGTGCAATGCGGTGGGGCGTGAAAGACTGAGCCGGAGGTGAAAGAAGATAAAAACAAATAAAAGCCTTAAGTGTGTTTTAGAGCTGCAGCAGTACAATAAACAAGAAAGGAGAAAGGAAACGATAAACACGACACTGAGGTGGAAGAGAACCATGGAAAAAAACAATTTCACAGAAACCCAGCTAAGCGGAAAAATAGATATTGCTTTAGTGTCTATCGCTAAAGGTGTCTGTCTATCTGTTTTTTTCCCTAAAGTTGTCTTCCTCTTCCCCTCTATCTAATATTAGAAAGATTTAAGATTCAAAATAGCGTTATTGGCATGCTGTATGTAGATCATTATCGCCAAAGCATTACAGAAATAGTAAAAATACAATAGAAGCAACACAATAAATTAGAACAAAAGTAAAAATAGATAAGAAAATTAAGAATAGAAATCCATCCATCCATTATCTTCAGCTTTATCCTATATCAGGGTCACGGGTGGGTTCCCCATGCCCATTCAGCGGGGAACGTCTCGGGCGCTAGGCAGTTACACCCAGGACAGGGCGCCAATCTATCGCTGGGCACACACACACTTACACAGACACATACACACTCTATATGGGGCAATTTGGAGAACTCAATTGACTTGATCCATGTTTTTGGACTGTGGAAGGAAACTGGAGAACCCAGAGGAAACCCACGCGGACACGGCGAGAACATGGAAACTCCACTCAGATGGGGATTCGAACCGGGAATCCCTAGCGCTGAGAGGCGAACGTGCTAACCACTAAGCCACCATGCCGCCAGAATAGAAATTATTCATTCATTCATTATCTCCCGCTTATCCTCTATTAGGGTCGCGGTGGGGGTCCCCATGCCCATCCAGGAGAGAACATCTCGGGCGCTGGGCAGATAGACCCAGGACAGGGCGCCAATCCATCGCTGGGCACACACTCACTCACATAGACACACTCTAAACGGGGCAATTTTGAGAATTCAATTAACTTGATCCATGTTTTTGGACTGTGGGAGGAAACCGGAGAACCCGGAGGAAACCCACGCAGACACGGGGAGAACATGGAAACTCCACCCAGATGGGGATTCGAACCGGGAATCTTTAGCGCTGAGAGGCGAACGTGCTAACCACTAAGCCACGTGCCGCCCGAATAGAAATTAATATTATAAAATATGTTTTAACGTGGGTGGCATGGTGGTTTAGTGGTCCAGGTGGGGATCCATGTTCGAATCCCAATCAGGGTGGAGTTTCCATGTACTCCCCATGTCCACGTGGGTTTCCATCGGGTTTTCTGGTTTTCTTCCACAGTTCAAAAACATGGTTTCAAGATAAATTAAATGCTTTAAATTGCCCCATATATTGTGTGTTTGTGTGTGTGGCTGTGTGAGTGAGTGTGCCTAGCAATAGATTGGCACCTTGTCCTGGGTGTATCTGCCCAGTGCCCAAAACATTCTTTCGTGGATGGGCATGAGGAGCCCTAGAATATCTCTCTCTCTCTCTCTCTAATGGCATCTCTCCCCTTCTTTGTGCTCTTTAATTTATTAAAATTTTTAAATTTAATATTCCAAACAATAAACCATGTAAACTTTATAGAGAAGAGGATGTAAAAACCTACACATCACATCTACAGGAGCTTCAATGACATTATACTCTAAGCCCCACTTTCTATAGTTACAATGGGTTCTAGTGTTCTGATTTTTTTTTTACAACATTCCTGTGGTGTGTCTGTTTGCCAGTTCCTTTAGAAGAACATTTGTAAAATCAGACTGTGTTCTAGTTAATCCCAAAGGTGTTGGATGGAGTTGAGTTCAGAACTCTAACCACTAGATGGCACCATTTGCTTAAAATTGTTTCTGTATATAATTTTCCTACATTATGAGTCTATTTCCCCATCTACTGGATATTCCGTATATTACAACTGTTAAATACAAGAAACGCAAGGGTTAAAGTTTTTTTTGTTATAGTGAAGCTCGTCAAGATTTTTTCACACCAAACTCACCCGTCATGTCTTTAGGAACCTTGCTTCGTAATGCACTAGAGCACAAAGAATAAGGGGCCTTTCCCAAACAATTCCCACAGAGCTGGAACCATGCAGTCTGTCCTAAATATATGTCTAGGTACCTTTTTTTATACACCTGTGGTATGGGACTCAATGAAGCCCCCAATCTTTGTACTATGGTGCTTGTAGTAAAGTATTTTTTTCTTACATTTTATTATTATTATTGTTAATGTAATTGTTATAATAATAATATTAATAATAATAATAATAATTATTATTATTATTATTAAATAATTATTTGTTATATTCATTCATTCATTCATTATCTTCCGCTTATCCTCTATTAGGGTCGCGGTGGGGTTCCCCATGCCCATCCAGGGGAGAACGTCTCGGGCGCTGGGCAGATAGACCCAGGACAGGGCGCCAATCCATCGCTGGGCACACACTCACTCACACATACACACTCTAAATTGGGCAATTTTGAGAATTCAATTAACTTGATCCATGTTTTTGGACTGTGGGAAGAAATATTTGTTATATAATTAGATAAATAAATAGAAGGAATAATCAGACATATGGATAGATAGATAGATAGATAGATAGATAGATAGATAGATAGATAGATAGATAGATAGATAGATAGATAGATAGATAGATAGATAGATAGATAGATAGATAGATAGATAGATAGATAGCATACTTTATTGACCCCTCAGAAAATTTAAAAGCCAGCAGATGCATACAAAGCACAGCACAGTAATAATACAATAATAGAAAAATAGATAAACTATCCATCTATCTATATATTTGTATGTATACAGAGGAGGGGATAGATAGATAGATAGATCTAAAAAAAACGGTTTTGCGGCACGGTGGCTTAGTGGTTAGCACATTCGCCTCTCAGCACTAGGAATTCCCGGTTCGAATCCCAAACTGGGTGGAGTTTCCATGTTCTCCCCGTGTCCTCGTGGGTTTCCTCCGGGTTCTCCGGTTTCCTCCCACAGTCCAAAAACATGGATCAAATCAAATGAGTTCTCCAAATTGCCCCATAAAGAATGTGTATGTGAGAGTGAGGATGTGCCCAGGGATGGATAGATGCCCTGTCCTGGGTGTATCTGCCCAGCTCCCGGATGGAATGAATGGGTGTATATATTCATTCATTCATTCATTCATTATCTTCCGCTTATCCTCTAGTAGGGTTGCGGTGGGGTTCCCCATGCCCATCCAGGGGAGAACATCTCGGGCGCTGGGCAGATAGACCCAGGACAGGGCGCCAATCCATCGCTGGGCACACACTCACTCACACAGACACACTCTAAACGGGGCAATTTGGAGAATTCAATTAACTTGATCCATGTTTTTGGACTGTGGGAGGAAACCGGAGAACCCGGAGGAAACCCACGCAGACATGGGGAGAACATCCCCCCCCCCCCCCCCCCCCCCCCCCCCCCCCCCCCCCCCCCCCCCCCCCCCCCCCCCCCCCCCCCCCCCCCCCCCCCCCCCCCCCCCCCCCCCCCCCCCCTGAAGGCAGTTCGACCGACGTAGTGCATTCGGCAGAAGGTGGCGGAAAATGGAGGAATATCCACATTCTGTGACCGTGGAGGGAGACTGGTCATATTTAAACATCAAAACAGTGCAAACTAAACTTGAGATTTACTTTCAGAACAAAAGGAAGTCGTGCGGTGGGAGTTGTGTGGTTCAGTGTTTCGACCAGAGCGCCTTCGTCAGCTTCTCGTCAGAAGACAGTAAGAACAACAACAACAACAACAACAACAATAATAATAATAATAATAATAATAATAATAATAATAATAATGATAATACAATTGATTAGAACACCTCTGAGATCCAGGGCTTGTTGCTGAGACTGTTGTCTGACGCAGTTGTTTATTGCAGTTGCAGAATATGAATCACTTTAAGTTTCGTTACAGATCCAGTGGATCATTGTTTTTATTTATATAGTTTTTAGACATATAGTCTTTGTGTGGAGTTGAGGTCTCAAACCGTACAACATCAACTCTGTTTAATTATTTAAAAACATAAGTGTCCCGAATAAACTCCAAACACTAAAAAGAAACTTACGAATCAGAATTTAAATGATTATGATGTTTGGTAACTGGCACGGTAGCTTAGTGGTTAGCACGTTCGCCTCTCAGCGCTAGGGTTGGGTTCGAATCCCAATCTGGGTGGAGTTTCCATGTTCTCCCCGTGTCCGTGTTTGTTTCCTCTGGGTTCTCCAGTTTCCTCCCACAGTCCAAAAACATGGATCAATTCAATTGAGTTCTCCAAATTGCCCCAGAGTGTGTCTGTGTGAGTGAGTGTGTGCCCAGCAATGGATTGGCGTCCTGTCCTAGGTGTATCTGCCTGGCGCCCGAGACGTTCTCCCCTGAATGGGCATGGGGAACCCCACCGTGACCCTAATAGAGGATAAAGCAGAAGATAATGGATGGATGGATAATGTTTGGTAACTGGTGAGACAGTATGATGAATCAACACATAGCACTGATTCGGATTTCATTAAACCACTGTCAATTCTGTAAATCTGTACGTTACATGGACGCTGATCCTCAAAAATACAATAATTTCAGCATCTGGAGTACAGAACCTCATTCAATCCAATTACCACAGGTTTATAAAATCAAATACAGTCATACTGTATATTTTGGATAACTATATGGATCCAACTTTTTTGAAACAGTTTGTGGAAGGCCTTACTCCGTTCTAGAATGATAAAGCAATGCCAACAGTCATTGGGTGGGTTTTTGGTGAAAGAATTTGACTGACCTACAAATAGACATGACCTCAACTCCATCCAACACCTTTGGGATGAACTAGAACTGAGATTGTGAAACATGTGCTCTAATCCAGCATTGTTGTCCAACCTAACAAATGCTTTTCTAGGTGAATCACAGCAAATTCTTCTAAAGGAAAGGTTCTGTGGTTTTGCAAATGTGCACACACACACCCACACACACACACACGGAAGACAGAGTACTAATATAACATATGTCTGATTCTCAGTTCGAGATAATGTTGTCAGTAAACAAGATCATTCTGTGATCATCGGGAATCAGACCATACAGTTGAAGGTGTTTAAAGCCTCAGGCGACGGTTCGAAGGAAGCACAACCCCAGCCCTCAGCAGTAAGTACACCAGCTGGTCTCTGTCACTGATGTTTTTTCTTCGCAGAGATAATGAATCAGTTTGTAGTTTGTTATTTGCAGTTCCAGACCCTGGAGTTTAAAACGCTGATGGCAGCTGATTCATGTGTCTCTTATCAACAGTGATATTGTATAATGTTTAAAGAACCTGTAAATGAAAAAATATCTTTCCTTTTATAGACTACTAAAAGCAGTGATGTCACAGCTGATCAGAAACAAGGTGGGGCACTGTGTTTATTTCTCAAGTCTAGTTTCTGTCTATGAACCTCTTTATTTATTATGAGTAGGCCTATCATTATTTAATTTAGGGGTGGTGTGTTGGCTCTGTGACCAAAACCACAGTGGACTGACGGCAGTCACTATTTCCAATAATCCAATAATAATTCCAGTGTTAAATTTTATTAAAGCATCTAATAAAGACCACTGATTTCACATTAATACAGTGTTCATTCATTCACACTGTGATCCAAACACTCTCAGTCAGACACAAAAGAAGTTGACTTGAGGTCCATTAGATATTAGCTGTGTCCGAAATCACACCGAAAACTACAAGCTATGAGCAAGAATGGCTGGTATGTCTGTTGACACATAAGGCCTTAAGCATTAGGGAATAATTCCCCAGATGACTTGAGCTGAATCATGTGATCAAACTGTAACATTTTCAAAATATGGAAGTCAACTTTCAAATCAAAAAACCCTAACCTCAAATGAGGTTTGTAATATGAGGTTGTGTGGTTACTATACACTCTCTTATACAAAGCCAAATGCCTTACCAGTTCCACTTACTTAATTAAAATTAGTATCTAGAGTAGGGATAAAGGGGATTTTAAGTAGGGAAATTTAGCGGGGAATTTCGGACACAGCCCTCATGTGTAAATATGTTCCAGAAGAGAGAAAGCTGCCAGGAAATGTTTTAACTTTCACTTGCTATTTATGCAATATGGCTTATAAAATCCACAAAAAGATATATAATGAAAATATCATGAAAAAACTCCACTTATTACAGAGTGGAAGATATTAATAATAATAATAACAACAATAATAATAATAATAATAATAATAATAATAATGAGAGGGCGGCACGGTGGCTTAGTGGTTAGCAAGTTTGTCTCTCAGCGCTGGGGATCCAGGTTCAAATCAGGTTGGAGTTTCCATATTCTCCCTGTGTCCACATGGGTTTCCTCTGGGTTCTCTGGTTTCCTTAGTTGGACTAAGAGGACTAAGCAGAAGATAATGAATGATTGTTGCTGCCTGGCCGCTCAAGGAGGATGAGTCCCCCACTGAGTCTTGGTCCTCCCAGGGTTTCTTCCTTAAATAACAACATAAAAGGGAGTTTTTTCTTGCCACTGTCGCTTCGGCTTGCTCTTTGGGGGTTTAAAGGCTTTTCATTCTGTAAAGCTGCTTTGTGACAATGTACTGTTGTAAAAAGTGCTATATAAATAAATAACTTGGACTTGAACTTGAATGAATAAATGAATGAATAATAATAAACCACCCTATATCAAAATAATTTTAAATCCAGCCACAGTGGAGAATTTAATACACAGTGAAGCCATAATGAAATAGATTTAATAAAATCAAACCCCTTGTCATATTAAAGTCTGAAAAAAGGTCCTTTCTACATAAAAATGTTGATTAAAAAAAAAGTTGTTAAAGCAGTGGTTCTGAGGCCTTTAGACAGGGAGGGAAAGGGAATCTCCCATAGTTTAATAGTGCAATCTAGCAATTTTTAAACCTTAAACAGCCACAGTGTTTCAGATGTTCATTGATGTTATATGCTTTCTCATGACCCCACTGCTTTTTAATGGGTGCCACTCACTGGGCACACTCACTTACAAACACAAACACACTAAATAGGGGCACTTTAGTGCAGTCAATTTACCTTGCATCCATGTTTTTGGACTGTGGTGGGGAAACCAGAGAACCCAGAAGGGGAGAACATGGGAACTCCATCCATATTCAGATTCGAACCTGGATCCCCAGTGCTGAGAGGCAAATGTGCTAACCACTAAGCCACCGTTGATTCCCATTTACTGATACTCATTCATCTTAATCCTTTACTAGGGTTGCACAAGGGGTTCCCCATGCCCATGCAGGAGAGAATGTTTCAAGCGCTGGGCAGATACACCCAGAACAGGGCGCCGACCTATCGCTGGGCATACTTACTCACATAGACACACACACAATTTGGGGCAATTTAGTGCATTCAATTTACCTTGAGGAAACTCACACAGACACTGGGAGAACATGAACCTGGGGAAAGAGGCGAAACGTTCCTCACTTTCTGATACTGAACTCTTAAAAAATTTTGAATAAGGGAAGTAATAAAAACTAATGTTTTTCTTGTTTTCGCTTCTTAAAGTTGATAAAAGCCCAAAAAAGTCGGAAAAGGAATCTTTAGATGAGCCTCCATTACCCAGTACAGTGGTCATAGAGAATCTGCCAGGTCACTTAAACAGAGAACATACCGTGCTGTTGGTGGACAGCTTCTGTGATGTCGATGAAGAGGAATATTGTTTAGAGTTTATTCCAGAATTGAGATCAGCTGTGGTGACCTTTAATGACCCTGATGGTAAGTCCTTTACAGAAGGATTGTTTTTGTATGACTGTAAAACTGTGATTAACTAAAATGACACCTTCTTCTTCAGATGCAGAAAAGTTGCTCACCCACAGCGTAACTAAAAAGAAATTTCAGAATTATGGTCTAAAAGCTTCGTTTCTAAAAGCGTGTAAAAGTATTAAAGTGGAAAACCTTCCTGCTCAGTGTAACTCGGAGTGGGCTGAACTTTATTTTGAAAAACATGGAGGAGAAGTAAAGACCGTCACCATGATTCCAGAGGAACAATCTGCCATTGTTACCTTTAAAAATTACAAGGGTAATTTATTTATTTAAAAATAGTTCCTTATATGTTTGTTTCATTTAGTTTTATGACATCGTCATAACTTTATGTTGTTATTTGTACTTTTAGCTGTCAAGAGCATTTTGGAGAAACCGGTTTGTGTTCACGGCACGAAGGTCGAGGTGTATCCGTATTCTGATGATCTGGGCACGGCATTGTACGGTGAAACCAGACCAGAATGGAAGCTTCCAGAGTCGTTTACCCAAAAGATTCATCCTGCCATGAGGGACTTTCTTAAGAAAAAGGAGCTTATATCCTCTATCAGTCAGGAGATGGTGGGACATTACTGTCAGATTAACATGGACAAATTTGAAGTCCGATTTCAGCCCCATCCTTCACTGCTGAGAAAAAAGAACATAAATAAAAAACAGATAGACAGCTGGAAGCAAACCACCGCAGATGCCTTTAAAACCACCATGTCCAAGTTTGCTCTTTTTGAGCACCCAGTGGATCCCTCATTATGGGCTGATGTAGAGAAGGACATCCGGTCCACTGTTAAAGATAAGGCTGTGATGGAGTTTTCCACAGGACAGCTGACGCTGGCAGGAATGACCCAAGACATTGATCTACTGGAACCAATTTTAAAAAAGTTTTTAACAGATGCAAAAATTCAGATGGAAAGGGAAAAGGACAAACTTGTGGAAGCCATGAGCATAACATCAGCCATGTTCACTCTGCTTCAGCATGAGGGTCTCCAGAAAAATGCTAAACAGAAATTTCCACAACTATTGCTCACCTACAAGAAAGACACCAATCAGCTGATGTTTGAAGGACTTAACACGGAAATTCTTTACATCAAGAATTGGATTCTGGAGAAACAATTTAAATTAAAAAATAAAACTTTGAAAATGGATCCCTCTTTATTGGAGTTCCTGAGATCTGTGGATTTGGAGGAGATGTCAGAAGATTTGTTCATATTGAAGAACATCAGTGCTGTGTGCAAACTTGAACAGGACAACTTGAATTTATCTGCCAGTTCCGACCAAGCACTAGGGGATGCTGAGGAGAAACTCAAAAACATACTGACAACCAAGTGTCTCCGTCTGGAAGATCTAGATATTCTTGAAAAAAAAGAATGGCAAAATCTTATTATTCACCTCCATAACAGTCATAACACCCCCCAGAAAAATAAACGTGTCCTGATCCACTCCTCGAAGCACAGTAGTGATGGCATCATAGTTGGTGGTTTTAGGGAACAAGTGATGGAGGTCAGTCAAACCCTGGAGACCTTTATCACTAAACATTCAAAGGTAATCCAGAAGGTTCGTGTAACATCCCAGGCTGTAGTGAAGTTCATACAGGAGAAAAAATCTGTTGACTGGCAGACATTTGCTAAAAATGTGCAGATTGACTTTCACCGCCAAAGACCCTTCATTACGTTGTCCGGTGAGCGAGTTCACGTCCAACCCGCTTTGCATTTTTTCCAGAGTCTGTCTAAAGATCTGCACACAGACAAGATGATTATTAAGAAAGCAGGTGTTAAAAAGTTCTTTAAGGAGCAGAGTGGCATGTTGCTTATGATGATCATCAAAGATAATAGATTTGTTGTTGTGCTTGAGGAGGATGTACTGGAGGAGGAGAAAGAAGGTGACGATGATGACACTGTTAGTATAGTAAAAGATTCTGAGGTTCAGACTTCTGGTGGAATCACCATAAGAGTAATGAAGGCTGATATGTGTCGGATGGAAGTAGATGCCGTGGTTAATGCTGCTAATGAGGACCTACAACACATCGGTGGTTTAGCTTTTGCACTTCTAAAGGCTGCTGGTCCATCATTACAGGATTTCAGTGACAGTTATGTTCTTGTTAATGGAAGACTAAAGCCAGGAGACGCAGTCACTACTCCAGCAGGTCGACTGCCGTGTAAGTATGTAGTTCATGCTGTAGGTCCTCGTTATGATAAAAGCAATCAAGTAGGTTGTGTAAAAATACTGAGACAGGCTGTTAGAGAAAGTCTGAAAGAGGCTTCTAAGAAAAACTGCACCTCCATTGCCATGCCAGCCATCAGCTCAGGGGTATTCGGTTTTCCTCTTGAACTCTGCACTGAGACAATCGCCAAGGAACTACATGAATACACCATGAACCAACAACGAGCCATTCTGAAGGAGATATACGTG
The DNA here is from genome assembly GCA_019802435.1 of Corydoras maculifer. Lineage (NCBI taxonomy): Eukaryota > Metazoa > Chordata > Actinopteri > Siluriformes > Callichthyidae > Corydoras > Corydoras maculifer. The sequence goes on from JAFMOD010000147.1 coordinate 589,912, forward strand.
GTGGACAACAATCCCACTACTGTGAGGGTCATGGCTCAGGCTGTTCACAAAGAATTTGGTGACCCCAAACCTAAAACTACATTTCAACAGAAAATGGAATCTCGTGGAGCTAGTTATGAAGGTCGTGCTCAGTCTGGACCAAGTGAGCTGAGAAACCAACATATGGATGAGCGTGGAGAAAGCGGCAGAAGGGCAGGTGGTGCTGAACCACGGGTGTACAAGATGAATCGTTCAGAGGCTAAATGTCAAACTACTCTTGGATCTCTTTCCACAAAAGAAGGAGTAAAAATAATCCTTCAGGAAGGAAACATCCAGGATGCTCAGGTACGTTCCCTTTGCTCTGTTTTATCTAAATAGATGTTTAAATAGACAGGGTTAGTGAATAGATGATGAAAACGTGACCTACTAAATTCTTACACATTATTTATCTTACAGTCTGATGTGATTGTAAACACCGTCTCTACCGACCTAGACCTCAGCCATGGTGCTGTCTCAAAAGCTCTCCTACAAGCTGCTGGCCCTCAAATCCAGAGAGAAGCTGACAATAACTTGATTTCATTAGGATCCTCGTTAAATTCAGGTGACATAGTGGTCACTAATGGATACAACTTAAAGTGTCAACGAGTCTTTCACACTGTATGTCCACACTGGAGTGGAGGAGCTGGTCAGGAAGCCGAGGTACAAACTCACATCTTTCTAATGTTTACTATAATTTAGTATCTGTGTTACTGTTAAATTGATGTTGTATGCTTTCATTTAAACAGATTCTAAAAGGAATCATTCAAAACTGCCTACAAAAAACCGAAAAGCAGAAAATGGCTTCCATTACCTTCCCAGCTCTTGGCACAGGAAACCTCAGATTCCCTAAAGATCTGGTCTGCAGGATTCTACTCCATGAGATTAATGCCTTCAGTTCCAGATCACCTAGCTTCCTTAAAGATGTCATTGTGATTGTGCATCCTTCAGACAAGGAGTGTGTCCAGGTACAAGTTGTTTTATTATAGTTTTATTACACCCATGTTGGCTTTCGTGTTGCTTTGTCGGTTTGGTTCTATACTGATTTTTGTCCTCTAGCACTTCATAAAGGAATTTAGAGGGGGACCAGGTCATGACTCAAAAGGACCTCAGGTTGTTCAAAAGACTCCAGTTAAAAGAGCACAGTCCACCGGTAAGAGTCTCACTTTTATTAATAATTTTCATTAGTTGCTTATTAATATTTATTCTCCCTAAAGCCATCTACACTTGTGCCCCCAGGGCTGGTTGGCATGGTTTCTACTCCCACTCTTGGAGTGCACAGGGTGCAGGTGGGTAAACTGACTCTGGAGGTCTCGTCAGGTGACATCACAAGGGAGAAATGTGATGCAATCGTTAATTCCTCCAATCAAAACTTCACTTTAAAAGCAGGTAATCATTAGGGCAGCACAGTGGCTTAGTGGTTAGCATGTTCCTCTCTCAGTGCTGGGGATTCATATTTGGATGGAGTTACCATGTTTTCCCCATGTCCATGTGGGTTTCCTCCAGGTTCTCCGGTTTCCTCTCACAGCCCAAAAATATGGATGGAAAGTGAATACTCTAAATAATGTGTGTGTGTATGAATTAATGAAGTGATTAATTTATTTCTATAGCACTTTTTACAACAGTACATTGTCACAAAGCAGCTTTACAGAATGAAAAGCCTTTAAACCCCCAAAGAGAAAGCCGAAGCGACAGTGGCAAGAAAAAACTCCCTTTTATGTTGTTATTCAAGGAAGAAACCTTGGGAGGACCAAGACTCATAGAGGACTCATCCTCCTTGAGCGGCCAGGCAGCAACAACAATGTAGGACAGCTATGTACAGATATTAAACAAATGGAAAAACTAACAACTGGAAAACTATATGTGAGTCCATTAAGGGTGTCCTGCAGGACCGCCAGTCCAATTGATATTCAGGTTCCATCCATCCAATAATGAGTGTGCACAGAAAAGATTGGCACCCTGTTCTGGGTGTAGCGGCCTGTTTTACCCTGGATGGCCATGGGGAACCCCCTGCAACCCTAGTAGAGGATTAAACAGAAGATAATGGATGATGAATGAATTAAAATTATTAGTTAAAAGTTTTGTGACCAGAGGGATCCCAGAAGGAGCAACCCTCTAACAAAGTCTCTAGCAGGCATTGGTTCTGCATCATTCTATAGTCCTCATTATGTCCATGTTTGGCACTGATTTTTAATGGCAAAATAGAATGGGGTTCTTCTAATATCGTGGCCTGTAGGCCCTGGTTTGCGTTGTGCCCCAGCTTCGGCATAGAGCTCCAGTCTGGTTATCATTTAGCAAAGCATTAAGCTTAATTCTTTCAGACGTCTGAGTTGTTTATTTGGTCCCATGCTGATGCTTTACTTAGATTTTAGCTCTAAATTTTTAGCTTAGCGTCTACGTTATCTTCTTCATGCAGACATCCAAGGCGATTGTCTGTTATTGCGCTAAACTCCGTAGTTTAGCGTTAAATGTTTCGTTAAATGGAGTCGTTAGATGTAAATCACTTTTTTCTTCAAAATCATAAGGTGGTTTAAAAGTCATAATTTTAGCTAATGCTACCACACACTGAATTGACATAATTTGGAGTCAATCAGGTTACGATATATATAATTATATATATCTGTTTTTGTAGGTGTCTCCAAGGCAATTTTAGATGCAGCTGGATTAACAGTGGAGCAGGAATGTGCACAGCAAGGTATGTAAATCTAATACTCTTCTTACTTTCATATCTGAGATTATCTACTATTATCATTAGCTCAGTGATTAATGTAATATTATTTTACAGCGGCACTTCAACAAAGTGAGATGATTGTAACATCTGGAGGTAAACTGTTATGCAAACACATAATCCACATTGTAGGCCGAAACAAACCGACGGAAATCAAAAACGCAGTTTACGCCGTCTTAAAGCTGTGTGAGGAACAGAAGTTCACGTCAGTGGCCTTTCCAGCACTTGGCACAGGTACGACTCTGATATATATGACTGTCTGATCTTTTTAAAGCTAAATCTCTTTATGTACTGTTTGTGCGTTAATGTTTTTTTACCATCTAATTTCTTATTGGTCTGGAAAAAGGCCTAGGGGGTGCAAATCCATCCGATGTTGCTGACTCAATGATTGATGCCGTGGTCGACTTTGTCAAGAAGAAAAAGATGGTTGTTTTGCAAAATGTAAAGTTCCTGATATACCAGACACATATGGTGTCTGATTTCCACCAGAGCATGTTGAAGAGGCAGCAGGAAGGTGAAGCGGATCAGGGAGGTGTAATGAGCTGGTTAAGAGGTCAGTTAGTTCATTAAATGTACATTGAAGTAACATAAAAAATCAATGTAAATAAGAACTTTAATACGAACAACGTGTCAACAATTTCTGACTCTTTCATGTGCCTTTTTTGACATGCTAACAAAAAAAGATCAGGCGGATAAAGTTGTCAACTTGGTTTGGGGTGGCAGTAAAGATCAATCTGCAAAGGAGGACTTTGTGATTGTGAGCATGGAGTGTGAGCCAGTCGTGTTTCAGCTGTGTGGTGAGAGCAAGGAGGACCTGAATGATGCAAAAGAACTAGTTCACAGCTTCATCATGAAGGAACACATCTCCTCAAGCATCCAGGACTCAAGCATTAACCATTTTGGCCAAGATGAGTCAGAAGTTTTGAAAGATTTGCAGCGAGAGCTTTCAGTCAGCATTCATCTTTCAAAAGAAGGCCCAGAGCCGGAAATCACAGTGGAGGGGCTGTCGAGAGACGTGGTGAAGGCTGAGAACAACATCCGAAACATGATACGCAAAGTGGAGAAGAACTGCATGCGACAACGTGAAGCCTTCACCATCGGCAGCCAGGTACAGTGGCATTATGAGGACCCAAGTAAGAACTTTGTACCTTTTGACCTTTTGGCAAACTACGACTTGGAGGATGCTTGGAGGACAAGGAACCCTATTATAAAGATTACCATCAATAATACGGTTTATGATGCCAACATGACTCAACTAGTGGCTGTTCGGGACAACATACAGATGAAACTAAAGAGGACTGATCAGAAAGGTACAGCAATTATTACTGACTGATTCCATTACACCATGTCAACTTAACAGTTAACAGTGTAAAGTCACTACGTCTTCTTTTTCAGATCAAAGCACATTGCCCAGTCATTGGGAGGACATGAAGGGACAGTTGGTCAAAATGGTACAGGTTACAGCAGGATCTACGGAATATTTAGAGGTGGAGAAGGAATTTAGGAGAACAGGGCTGGCATTAAATATAGTGAGGGTAAGATTTTTAAAGGTACTCAAGCTGTTAATGGGAGAAATCAGGAGTTTCTAAAGTAGAAGAGTCAGAAAGCATCTGGTCTCCTTTTCTCTGAATTATCCACTGAGTGAGCATTCTCTAAAAATGGTCCAAAACTTACGTTAAACTCTTACATACCTAAGTTTATTCCATGTCACCTGACTTATTTTCCCATTTGAGTGAATTGGTGTGTGTGTGTGTGTGTGTGTGTGTCCGTTTGTGAATCTCAAGATTCTGGAATAGGATTTAGATTTATCAGGACTCTGAATCGGATAAACAGATTTAATGATGAATAAATTAGTATTGTGACACTGTTGAAGCCTGCTGGATTTGTGTGGGTGCTCATGTACAGTTTATATACCTTGTCTGTCTCTTTACTGCGATGACTGAGAAAGATCTGTCTGCTTGGTTTGTGCCTTTAATAACCCTAACTCCATATCAGTACCTCATTTCATCAAAATGATTATTTATGATCACGATGAACTGACGGCTGTGTATTATCCCCAGATTGACAGAGTGCAGAATGAAACACTGTGGAAGAACTATGTCAATCAAATGGCGTACCTGGAAAAAAAGAACAAGCACAATAACAATGAAAAGCGACTCTTCCATGGCACAGGCCATCAAAACATTGAAAAGATCAACTATCAAGGCTTTAATCGTAGCTTTGCTGGAACAGCTGGTAAGTGCACAGACATATGGTACAAAACTTTACTCTGTCAGATTGCTTGATGAACTGAACCTGAATAAATCTGAACTATCTTTTTTTTTCTCCACAGTGGGAGCACAGATTGGTAACGGTGTGTATTTCGCTGTGGATCCAGCTTACTCAGCTCAGGGTTATGCCAGACCTGATCAGATTGGTCATAAGCGCATGTATTTAGCCAAAGTGTTAGTTGGTGACTCTACCTTAGGGAAAGCTGGTCTTCTTGCACCTCCGGCCAAAAGTCTCACAGGAACAGAGCTGTTTGACAGTGTCACTGATGCCCGACAGACGATGTTTGTGATCTTCCATGATGTTCAGGCCTACCCAGAATACCTGATCACTTTTCAGTAGGTGTAGGTTAAACAATTCTAAGATACAGTGTGAGCTCTTTCTCTTGTATTTGGCTTCATATACTCTTAATTTAAATTTTTTAAGAATCCTGACGGGCGGCCCGGTGGCTTAGTGGTTAGCACGTTCGCCTCTCAGCGCTAGGGATTCCCGATTCGAATCCCTATCTGGGTGGAGTTTCCATGTTCTCCCCGTGTCCGCGTGGGTTTCCTCCAGGTTCTCCGGTTTCCTCCCACAGTCCAAAAACATGGATCAAGTCAATTGAATTCTCCAAATTGCCACATATAGAGTATGTGTGTGTGTGTGTGTGAGTGTGTGCCCAGCGATGGATTGGCGCCCGTCCTGGGTCTATCTGCCCAGCGCGCGAAACGTTCTCCCCTGGATGGGCATGGGGAACCCCACCACGACCCTAGTAGAGGATAAAGCGGAAGATAATGAATGAATAAATGAATACTCTTAATTTTGACCAGGGTGGAGTTTCCATGTTCTCCCCGTGTCCACAAAAAACATGGATTCAATGCAAATTGAATGCTCTAAATTGCCCCATATAGTGTGTGTTTGTGTCTGTGTAAGAGAGTGTGCGATGTGGCGTTGGTGTAGCTGCCCAGTGCCCAAAACTCTGTCCTGAATCGGCATGGGAACAACCCCCCCCACACACACACACCCCGACCCTTACCCTAGTATTAGATAAAGCGAAAGATATTGAAGGAATGAAAACCAACAATGTTTACATTGTGTGGTGCTTATAAGATCCTTACACTCTTGATAGCTTCAATTTTATAATTATGTGTAATTAGTAACAAAACTAAGACAATTTTGAAGAATTTAACCTTTCATAAAAACATATTTTGCCACCTTTGAGAAAAATATTCATATGGTAGCTGTGATTTTACACAACACAAACACAGACATGAAACCAAACTGTATGCAAATATGGTACAGGAGTTAATGTGATCAGCGTGTAGACCTGTTCTCTACTTCCTAAAATGTACATGTTAACAAAATATAAATACTTAATACGATGTTTTATTTTTCCTTTGTTGTTACATCTACTGTAAGTTAGCTGCCAACTCCTGAGTTAGATTTGTGTTTCAATCTAAAACTTCTGCCGATGAACATATGACGTGATCTGAACTTGTTCTCACTGTGGGATGTAATTCTAATAAATATATAAACTATTAATAACTCAGGCTTTTACATAAAAAAATACAAACGTTTAACACGTAATATAAAAAATTTTTATCTTTAACTTTTTTGCATGGTTTAAACATGTTTACAATATAAGACTGTACCAGACTGATCTGAGTACAGTGTGGGTTAGACATTCATATTATACTTTGGTAGATATTTGAACATGTGCAATGTTTACTGTTTTTAAGTAAAGCACCTTGTTAGAATTACTGGATCCTGAATTAGATATTAAATAGATTATTATATCTATAAATCTGGGCGGCACGGTGGCTTAGTGGTTAGCACGTTTGCTTCTCAGCACTAGGGATTCCCGGTTCGAATCCCCATCTGAGTGGAGTTTCCATGTTCTCCCCGTGTCTGCGTGGGTTTCCTCCGGGTTCTCCGGTTTCCTTCCACAGTCCAAAAACATGGACCAAGTCAATTGAGTTTTTCAAATTGCTCCATATACAGTGTGTATGTGTGAGTGAGTGAGTGTGTGCCCAGCGATGGATTGGCGCCCTGTCCTGGGTCTATCTGCCCAGCGCCCAAGACGTTCTCCCCTGGATGGGCATGGGGAACCCCACCGCGACCTTAATAGAGGATAAGCGGGAGATAATGAATGAATGAATGAATATCTATAAATCTGAAATATACTTATAGAAATGGGTCTTTGTTTACATGCAACATTTGAAGCCAATAAAAAGAAGATTTTACACACCTTACTGCCTGTATAATGGGAGCTTTAGATCCTTTTTCAGACACTTTTATCCAAAGCGACTTACATGGACAATACAGCAAATTTTATTTTGATTTTATTTTAAATGTGCCAATTTTAGCCATATGTTTAATTCATGTCTGGCTATTTCATATAGTTGTGACGAGTTCCTAAATGTTTACAAAGTTTAAATTCAATAAGCCATATGAACATCAACTAATCATCACAAATAATACACATACTATCTGACTCTGAATGTGTAACTAATTGTTAGGCCTGTATTATCGATGTATAATGATGTCTACATTTTAATGCAAAAACAAGCCAATAAAACTTTTTATCTCACATGTTTTAGTTTATTATTATGTATATACTGTATTTTTTTTTTACTATTTAGTCATTCTCAAAATTTTCTGCTGCTTCACCCCATATCAAGAACAGTAATGACATGGATTTCTGCATTTTATTTATTTTCGATTCACTGATAGATAAACTACAAACCATGCAAACACACACACAGAGAAATATCTTATACACTACATTAGGAAACAATCAGTTGCCATCCATTTCAATGCCCCATGTATAACATCCTTTCCTCAATCTTTGTGTGAAGAGTGTAGGGAAGGACTGTGCATGTTTCAGCAAGAAGCATTAAACCATGACCCCATTTAATTAATTAATAATCATTAACCCCAGTTTATTAATTATCCTCCACTTAATCCTCCTCTACAAGGAGGGGGGGTTCCATGCTAATCCAGGGGAGAATGTATCGGACACTGGACAGATACACCCAGGACAGGGTGCCAATCTATTGCTGGGCACACTCACACAGCCACAAAAACACACACTCATTCATTATCTTTTGCTTAATCCTCTACTAGGCTCGCAGGGGGGTTCCCCATGCCAATCCAGGGGAGAACGTATTGGACACTGGGCAGATACAACCAGAACAAGGCCACAATCCTTCACTAGGCACACTTAACTCACACAGCCACAAACAAACACACACTATATGGAGCAATTTAGAGCATTCCATTTACCTTGAATTCACATTTTTGGACTACGGGAGGAAACTGGAGAACCTGGAGGAAACCCACAGGGACACGGAGAGAACATGAATATGATAATGATCAATGAAATAACAAAAAAATAATAAATAAAGATGCACATGGCTTCTGACAGAATGGCAAAAAATATTTACAATATTTTAATAATTGCAAACAAATGTTCATCTAAATGTAATATATCCACTAATGTATTAAAATACTACTGCAAATAGAGTATTTTGTTCCCCTTTACAGTAGACAGATGTGTAGTTTTATAATGACCAGTGAAGGAACATATAGACTTTGACACCTGCATTTGTCTCTGGTTCATTCCTGGTTCCATCCATCCATCCATCCATCCATTATCTTCGACTTAATCCTTTTCTAGTTTCGCGCAGGGGGGTTGGTTTCCCCATGCCCATCCAGGGGAGAACATTAGAGATACATCCAGGGGGGGGCACCAATTTAACACACAAGCACACACTATATGGGGCAACTTGGAGCATACAATTTACCTTGATTCATGTTTTTGGACTGTGGAAGAAAAGCGGAGAACCCGGAGGAATCCCATGCGGACACAAGGAGAACATGGAAACTCCATCTAGATCGATTCGAATTGGGAATCCCTCATTCCTGGTTACTTCAGGTTAATTTGGCAGGGATATAAAATTCAATAGGCGGCACAGTGGCTTAGTGTTTAGCACGTTCGCCACTCAGCACTAGGGATCCTCGGTTTGAATCCCAATCTGGGTGGAGTTTCCATGTTCTCCCCGTGTCCTCGTGGGTTTCCTCCGGGTTCTCCGGTTTCCTCCCACAGTCCAAAAACATGGACCAAGTCAATTGAGTTTTTCAAATTGCCCCATATACAGTGTGTATGTGTGAGTAAGTGAGTGTGTGCCCAGGGATGGATAGATGCCCTGTCCTGGGTGTATCTGCCCAGCATCCGAGACGCTCTACCCTAGCATGGGGACCCCCCCCCCGCGACCCTATAAAGTGGAAGATGATAGATGGATGGATAAAATTCAATAAGTCGTGACATGCTAATAGACTTACACGAAGCATAAGATTCATTCATTCATTATCTCCCGCTTTATCCTCTAGTAGGGTCACAGTGGGGTTCACCATGCCCATCCAGGGGAGAACGTCTTGGGCGCTGGGCAGATAGACCCAGGACAGGGCACCAATCCATCGTTGGGCACACACTCACTCACACAGACACACTCTATATGGGGCAATTTTTTGAGAATTCAATTGATTTGATCCATGTTTTTGGACTGTGGGAGGAAACCGGAGAACCCGGAGGAAACCCACGCGGACACGGGGAGAACATGGAAACTCCACCCAGATGGGGATTCGAAATCCCTAGCGCTGAGAGGCGAACGTGCTAACCACTAAGCCGTGTCGTGTTTAAGGTTTTTTTTCACGGTTTTGTTGCTGCGTAACTGAAACTCAGAAGAGAAACGAAAGCGAAATTCAGACGCACACTTCAGATAACAACACCGTCAACGACACCGACCACTGACACAGTGCATTCGTTGCAGGTGTAAGATGGACGGCTTTTTCTATCCCATCACCGTTAGGGCAAAGTTGGCGTTTAAAAACAACAAACCGCTTCAAAATAAGCTGCAGATCTACTTTCAGAGTAAAAAGAAATCGCTCGGTGGAGACTGCGTCGTGGAACTGTCCGAGCACGACGCCACCGTCTACTTCAGAACAAAAGACAGTAAGGCAGTTCCTCTAAGTAACAAGTATTAAATTAAATTAAATTAAATTAAATTTGATAATAATTGAGCTTATTAAAGTGGCGATAATTTGTTTACTAACAAAACAGCAGACAGGTCGGTGGGTGTGAGGTCGGGAGACCCGGATGTGACGAAGGCTTTGTATATTTAAATATGAAGCCAGCTGTCCGTTTAAAAGCGGCAGTCTGCATACAGGATTGCAAAACGAGAATTATACGTTATACTTTTCACAATAATTAATACATGCTTCGGATGGTTGTTCAAAGATAAAGTAAGCAAAGTCCTCCAACCAGGAAGTTCTTCTTTAACCTGGTAGTCGTGACTGTAAACATGAACGTGTTTAAGTGCTGTGTCACCTGAATGTGCACATTTCTAACATTCTGTCCTGTTGGCTGATTGTCAAATTTAAAACATAAAAGAGATGTTATTGGAATCTTTCTAAATGTAGAGGTTTAAAGTAAGTTTTCCTCAGTAAAGACGAAAATCTCGCATGACTAAAAAAAATATGGCTGACATACCTCATTCCAAAACCATGAGTATCAGTAATGTTATGATATATATATATATATATATATATATATATATATATATATATATATATCCATCCATCCATTATCTATCAGCTTTTTCCTCTACTAGGGTCACAGTGGGGTTCCCCATGCCCGTAGAGGGGAGAATGTTCTGGGCGCTGGGCAGATACACCAGGACAGGTCCATGTTTTTGGGCTGTGGGAGTAAACCGGAGAACCCGGAGGAAACCCACGCAGACACGGGGGTAACATGGAAGCTTTATTCAGACTGGGATTCAAACCGGGAATCCCCACGCGATCATATATATATATATATTAGTGTGCCCAGCGATAGACTGGCGCCCTGTCCTGGGTGTGTCTGCCCGTCACCCAGGACGTTCTCCCCTGGAAGTTAGTTGTTAGGAATTGCTGAATTGCACAAATTAAACAACAACTTAACAATAGATATATAAAAAGAAAACATAAAAAATGTAAGCTTAAAATAAAGGTCAAATAAAACTATAGTGTAAAAATGTATAGGATACAACAAAACCAAGGATATAAGCTTAAACAGCCAGTCCAGTTTAGTTGTGCAAAAAACGCATTGTATGAAAATATATTTGCATACTATTAGCATTGATATAGTATCATTCATTCATTATCTCCCGCTTATCCTCTATTAGGGTCGCGGTGGGGTTCCCCATGCCCATCCAGGGGAGAACGTCTCGGGCGCTGGGCAGATAGACCCAGGACAGGGCGCCAATCCATCGCTGGGCACACACTCACTCACACAGACACACTCTAAATGGGGCAATTTGGAGAATTCAATTAACTTGATCCATGTTTTTGGACTGTGGGAGGAAACCGGAGAACCCGGAGGAAACCCCCCCCCCCCCCCCCCCCCCCCCCCCCCCCCCCCCCCCCCCCCCCCCCCCCCCCCCCCCCCCCCCCCCCCCCCCCCCCCCCCCCCCCCCCCCCCCCCCCCCGATATAGTATCAAATAACAAATATATATTTTAAATAGGTATATAAGTATTAAAAATAACTTTATAAAAATAGTATGTAAAAAGGTATATAATGAAATATATGTAAATAATACAGACTAATTAGCTGATATAGGGAAGTATTGATCCAATTGTCCAGAGGAGAGCAGTCCCATGATTTTTTTTGGCTCTGCTGTAATAAGTTAAACATTCTGATGGCCTTGTTGGACAAAAGACTTTCTAAACCTGTCAGTGGAGCAGGACTGGGGCAGCAGTCTGCCTTTAAAAGAGCTCCTTTGCCTGATGATGGCACTGTGCAATGGGTGATTTGCATTGCCCATGATGGTCAGCAGTTTACTAAGGAGAGTACATTCTAAAGGAAAGGACATTAAATAGAGAGGATATTCTAAAAATATTTAAAAACTCATCCCATTTATTATTTTTTAATATTGATTCATTATCTAAAAATCACCATCTAAAGATATACAATTCTGAACAACTGAATTAAAACATGAGGTCAAGTAAAACCTGACATGTGAAGGTTTACCTTTGGATCGTCAGAGGGTTTACTTTAAGTTTCTCTCATTTGTAAGTCGCTTTGGGAAAAAAACATCAGCTAAATGACTAAATGTAATTTAATTTAAATGTAAGAGTCTTGGTGCATTTCTGCACTTGTGATGTCTGGCTGATATTTACAGAGAATCCTTGGCTTCCAGTCAATATTTTTGATAATCATTAAGATCAGAACTCCAGAATTTCTGCTATAATAAACTAGATTAGGCGGCACGGTGGCTTAGTGGTTAGCACGTTTGCCGGTCAGCACTAGGGATTCCCGGTTCGCATCCTCATCTGGGTGGAGTTTCCATGTTCCCCCCGTGTCTGCGTGGGTTTCCTCCGGGTTCTCCGGTTTCCTCCCACAGTCCAAAAACATGGATTAGGTCAGTTGAATTCTCCAAATCGGCCCATATAGAGTGTGTCTGTGTGAGTGAGTGTGTGCCCAGCGATGGATTGGCGCCCTGTCCTGGGTCTATCTGCCCAGCGCCCGAAACATTCTCCCCTGGATGGGCATGGGGAACCCCACCGCAACCCTACTAGAGGATAAAGCGGGAGAGAATGAATGAATGAATAAACTAGATTAATCACAATGTTACATTGTACAAAAAGAAACAGTGTGGCTGGAACAGGAACCAAAGTTCCCAAAAACCTTAATGAAACATCAACGTTTTCATAAATATCATTTATAAATGATAAATCGATGACTATCTGTGTTTAGTACCTTTAGTTAATCATTGGCCTTAAGTTAAATAATTGACATAATTCATGTAAGACAGGACTGAACTGAGAGAGAGAACATAACTAACTGACCGTGTGTTTTTTTTCAGTTCGTGATGCAGTCCTTACTAAAAAAGACCACAAGGTTTTCATTGACAAAGAGGATGTAGATCTGACGGTGTCTCTACCGTCAGATGCTAAAGAGAGTCACAAAGATCAGAGTGGGCCATCTGTAAGTGAGGAGGTCATTTTTATTTTCCATATAAAAGCTGTTATATTTAATACAGATAACTGTGACATCACAAACATGTAAAACTGTATAAGAACTTTAAAATGAGATCCAACTCAAATGATCACAGAGTTCAACCACTTACTTTCACTCTTCTGCACTTAGACTGAAACTGAAGGCAGTGAAGCGGCTGGAGTTCAGCACCCAGGTAAAAACTGTTTCTATTCATAGTCGTGATAATGTCATGTTTCTTTTTGGTATGAACCAAATATACAGAAAAGTTTTTGGGGTGAATTCATTCATTCTTTTATTATCTTCTGCTTTGTCCTATATATTAGGGTCGCGGGGGGGTTCCCCCTGCCCATCCAGCGGAGAACGTTTCGGGCGCTGGGCAGATACACCCAGGACAGGGCGCCAATCTATCGCTGGGCACACACTTACACAGACACGCACACATACACACATTCGGGGTGAATTCATGATTATGCTTATTACATTCATTATCTAAAGATTTCATTCACCTGTAGCAGTGAATCAACCATATAAATTCAATTATTAAGATGTGTTCCAATACTTTGCTTTTTTTTAGCTGAAAAAAAAATTGGCAAGGCAGATTCCCAGCCTGCCTCACAAGAACCTTCAGAGTCCAACATCGTGATCCTGGAACAAGTTCCCAAAGATTACGACAAAACGATACTTAAGCTTTTTGTTGAGTTATGTGACCTTTCAGAAGATGAATTTCATTTGGAATTACTTCCAGACGCAAGAGCAGCTGCTGTAACGTTTAAAGACTGCAACAGTAAGTAGTAATTCACCAAACAGAGGAAGGTTTGCAAACAAACTGGTAAGAATGTGCTGTAAGAAAATATCCTCTTTCTGCAGATACAGAGAAGTTCCTTAAAGAAATCAAGAACAAAAAAAAGTTTGAGGACTCTGGTCTGAAAGCTCGGGTTTTGGAGAAAGGCACCTGCATTAAGGTGGAGAATCTATCCAGTGATGATCGGAGCAGTAATGATTTGTTGGAACTGTACTTTGAAAAACACGGTGGAGAGGTTAAGAACATCAAATGGATGCCAGAGGAACAAGCTGCTGTTGTTTTCTTTAAAGAGCCAGGGGGTAAACACTACTCATTATATTTAACTCATGACATTATATTTTATTTGTAAAGTTTTACTGCATTTCGGTTATTTCTATTTTTCAGCGGTTCAGAAAATTCTGGGAAAAAAACATCTGATTTCTAACGTTGCAGTAAACGTTTACCCATATTTTAGCTCTTTGGGTTCAGCCCTGTATGGTGAGGATAGGTCAACCTGCGCCCTGCCGAAACCCTTCACAGAGACGATACATCCTACTCTCAGTAAATTTCTTCAGCAAAAGAATCGTATATCTTTTGTCTGTAATGAGATGGCTTCTCAGTTCTGTGATGTTTCCATACAAAAAGAGGAAGTCTTGTTTAGTCCTTCTTCTGACTTCAAAAAACAAAAGGGTCTGACCAAAAAACAGATAGACAGCTGGAAGCAAAGCATCTTAGATGCCTTTAAAACCTACATGTCCAAGTTTGCTGTCTTTGAGCATCCAGTGGATCCATCATCATGGTCTGCATTAGAGAAGGACATCAGGTACATTGTTAAAGACAAAGCTGAGATAGAAATGGAGGCTTCTACAGGACAGCTGATATTGGCAGGACTGGCCCAAGAAATCAGTCTACTGAAAACTAGTTTAGAAAAGTTGTTAAAGGCATCACAACAAAAAGAATGCGATAAGATCAAGAACACAGAGGGCTTAGACATGTCTCATGCCATGTTGCTCTTGCTTCAGCAGGAGGGTTTACAACAAAACATAGCTGATCACCCAAAACTGAAGATGAACTACAACAGCGACACCAATCAGCTGGTGCTTGTGGGATGTCCTAATGACATTTTGGACATTAAGAATTGGATACTGACTAAGCAAGTTGCTATAAAGCGTAAGACTCTGAAAGTGGATCCTTTATTGTTGGAGTTCCTGAGGTCACTGGATTTAGAGGATATGTCAGTGGATTTGTTTCTGTCTAAGGATATTAGAGTGTTGTGTAAATATGAAATGGGTGACGTGGTTTTAACTGGAAGCTCAGAACAAATGCTGACACAGGCTGAAGAAAAACTTCATTCAATGCTGCTTGTCAAGAAGCTTCAGTTGGAGGATTTAGGTTTTGTTGAACAAACAGAACTGCAAAATGTCATCGATCAGTTACAAGACAAGCATTCTTCAGGAAGAAAGGTCTTCAGGAAGAAAGTTTTTCTGATAAACTTTTCAAAACAGACCAACAGCATCACAGTCTCTGGGTTTCAGGAACATGTTACGGAGGCCACCAGGACCTTGGAGACATTTATAGGTACAAACTTGAGAACGAATGAAGTTGTCCGATTGAAGTCTCACGCCGTGGTGAAATACATAAAGGAGAAAATGGTTTGGCAGAGATTTAGTGTTGACGGTGAGGTGAAAATACATTTTGACCTTCGAGGGCCAGTAATCCACGTATCTGGAAAACATACCCATGTTCAAACTGCTGTGAGAAGTTTCAAGCAAATGGCAGAAAATCTCCTCACAGAGATGATAAAGATTGATAAAGTGGGAATTAGAAAGCTGTTCATGAAGCAGGGCAGCATGATCTTGAATTCAACAGCGGAGCAGAAATTCGTTGTTGTGCTTGAGGAGAATGATGTTGATGATACAGGAAATGATTTTGAAGAAGTTACCTGTGAGGTTCAGATTCCTGGTGGAATCACTATCAGAGTAATGAAGGCTGATATGTGTCGGATGAAAGTAGACGCCGTGGTTAATGCTGCTAATGAGGACCTACAACACATTGGTGGTTTAGCTTTAGCACTTTTAAAAGCTGCTGGTCCATCATTACAGGATTTCAGTGACAGTTATGTTCTTGTTAATGGAAGACTAAAGCCAGGAGACGCAGTCACTACTTCAGCAGGTCGACTGCCGTGTAAGTATGTAGTTCATGCTGTAGGTCCTCGTTATAATAAAAGCAATCAAGTAGGTTGTGTAAAAATACTGTTAGAGGCTGTTAGAGAAAGTCTAAAAGAGGCTTCTAAGAACAACTGCACCTCCATTGCCATGCCAGTCATCAGCTCAGGAATATTTGGCTTTCCTGTTGAACTCTGCACTGAAACAATCGCCAAGGAACTACATGAATACACCATGAACCAACAACGAGCCATTCTGAAGGAGATATACGTGGTGGACAACAATCCCACCACGGTGGGGGCCATGGCTCAGGCTGTTCAAAAAGAATTTCGTGTTTTTAACCCCAAGACTAACTTCTCACAAAAAATGGGATCTCATGGAACTGGTTATGAAAGTCGAACTCAATCTGATCACTATGATCTCAGAAACGAACATAAGTATGGAGGCGGCGAGAGTAGTAGAAGACCTGGAGGTGAACCATGGATGAACAGTTGGGACGATAAAGGGTCAAACAAACAAGACTTTGACTTTAAAAGTAATTTGGACTTTAAGTTTCTTGGCTCTCTTTCTACACCAGAAGGTGTAAAAGTCATCCTTCAAGAAGGAAACATTCAGGATGCAGAGGTGGGTTCCTGTTTACTCTTACATTATCATTGTTATATCAACAAGTCAGAAGGACCGTGTCGTATTGGATCCTCCAATGAACTGGTCCAAATTCCTCTTTCACACCATGAACCTGATCGTGGGCATCACTGTGGCTGAGTGGGTAGTGCTGTTGCTCCACAGTGTTGATTCTCAGAATATAGGGTTATTTTCTGTGTGGAGTTGTGCATGTTCTCTCAGTGTCTGGGAGGATTTTCCTCCAAAATCTTAAACGTAGACATGTTAATCAGGTCCAAGGGAGATATTTCATTGGCCCTAGATCAGGCATGTCCAATGATTAGATTCCAAACCCCCCCGGCTTATAATGTGTTATTAATGGCTTGCTAACTCTGTCAGAATAAATAAAGAATCTTAGATTTAAGGTATTCGATAGAGTTTGTTTGATGTTATCTGACACAGTAGATATGAAAGATTTGTGTATTTAGATTTGTTCACACCTGAGTGGTTTATCTTCTGTTACTTTGCTATCTGAAGAATAACGGTAATTGTGACAATGAGCATTGTTTTGTAACAGTGTGAATTTTCATATAACTTTTGGGGTAAAAAAAAAACAAACAAACTATTGGCCCCTGGATATCTTCACTTCATGTGAATGTGGCCCTCTTTGCAAAATGTTTGGATGCCCTAGATGTAAATGTGTGTGTTAATGTGATTGTAAGATACAAAACCCTGATACAGGAATATAACGAGGGGTGGGCATGAATGAGGAACGAAGTCAGGATTTCTCCCAACAGGAACAGGCTTTAGTACACACTGTACTTAAATATACACTTATACTACAAATGTGCCGCCTGGTGGAATTGCCGAACGTCCGGCTCCAGTACGGATCAATGGAAGCTCTCTCCCCACTGCGGGTGATGTCACAGCTTATAAGGCTTCACATGTCATCAGGCGGAGCAGCATCAGATGCGATAATAAATCTCCCTGATCAACACCATCTGCTCCACCCCTCCATCCCCTAGTGCCACCACTCTTCCATCACAAGGAGCTACCTCTCCCTAACATGTTATTGGCACATGGACCAAAAGAGCTCTGAATGTTATGATTTTCATATTCTTATTAAAAATGTATACCACAAAATGATGTTAAAAAGTTTCTACAGTGCTGTTTTGACATTGTATGTAAAAGTAGGTCATATATTGTAGAATTAATTGTAGGCTTTTTTTTATTTTACAGTCTGATGTGATTGTAAACACCGTCTCTATAGACCTGGACCTCAGTCAAGGTGCTGTCTCAAACGCGCTCCTACAAGCTGCTGGTCCTAAAATCCAGAAAGAAGCTAAAGAAAATTTGGCTTTTTTTAAACATTCACCAAGTTATGGTGATATGGTGGTTACTGATGGCTACAACTTAAAATGCAAAAAAGTCATTCATACTATTTGTCCACATTGGAGTGGAGGAGCTGCTGGTGAAGTTGAGGTAATTAAGATTTTTTCTTTGATAATCTCGGCGACACAGTGGCTAAGTGGTTAGCACGTTCGCCTCTCAGCGCTAGGGAGTCCCGGTTTGAATCCCCATCTGGGTGGAGTTTCCATGTTCTCCCCCTTTCTGTGTGGGTTTCTTCTAGGTTCTCCGGTTTCCTCCCACAGTCCAAAAACATGGATCAAGTCGATTGAATTCTCAAAAATTGCCCCATATAGAGTGTGTCTGTGTGAGTGAGTGTGTGCCCAGCGATGGATTGGCGCCCTGTCCTGGGTCTATCTGCCCAGTACCCGAGACGTTCTCCCCTGGATGGGCATGGGGAACCCCACCGCGACCCTAATAGAGGATAAAAGCAGGAGATAATGAGTGAATGAATGAATAATTTGATAATCTCCATGTTACAATAACATTAATATTATAATATAATGGGGCAATCATGGGCTTGTGATTAAGGAACCAGCCTTGTGACCTGAAGGTCTCCGGTTCGATTCCCGGTCCTACCAATAGTATGGCTGGGCACCGTACTGAAGGCTGCCCACCGCTCCAGGCACATGTGCTCACTTTAGCAGTGTGTGCATATGTGTGTGTTTCACTGCATGGAGGGGTTAAATGTGGAGGACAAATTCCTCTGTGTGTACACACAGAAGGCAAAATCAATCACTTTATCACTTTAATATGGTTTCTTTTTTAACAGATCCTAAAAAAAATTATTCAAAACTGCCTAAACAGAGCAGAGAGGCAGAAAATGACATCTATTTCATTCCCGGCTCTTGGGACAGGGAACCTCAAGTTTCCCAGAGATCTGGTGTGCAAGATTCTGATAAGTGAGATTCACGGCTTCAGTTTTAATTCTGACTACCTTAAAAAGGTCACCGTGATTGTGCATCCTTCTGATCAGGAGACTGTTCAGGTACTGCAGTGCAACATGAAACCGGTCTGATTCCAGAACATTTTAATGCTGTAGCCTCACAATATATTTTTCTTATTAACTCTATACAAAGTGCTTTAAGTCTGGATGGCAGAGTCTAAACGGAAAAGAAGCTCAGGCTACTCAACTGTTACCTGCTGAAAGGAAACCTGCCGCATCATCTCAGACAGGTGAGATTTTCCTCAGCTTTGATTATTATCCAGGATTTATCTACAAATCAAAATGATTTATTATGTTAGGTCATGAATGAGGATCTATTGAACAAAAACTATAGGATATGTGATCGATCTGTATGTCAGCAGGGCTCTATCATTCGTATTCCACCACTACATCAGGAACACACCGTATGAAGGTGGGGCATCTCACCCTGGAGGTGTCATCGGGTGACATCACAAAAGAAATATGTGATGCAATAGTTAATTCCTCTAATGAATCTTTCACTTCAAAAGTGGGTAAGGCAAAATGTTCACATTTTAGACAACACATTAGACTTTTATAACTTAACCTGTTTCATTTTATATATCTTTAATAATTAATCGTTCGGGGCAGCACCGTGGCTTAGTGACTAGCACGTTTGTCTTTCAGCATTGGGAATTCCAGGTTCGAATCCCAATCTGGGTGGAGTTTCCATGTTGTCTGGTTTCCTCCAGCAGTCTAAAAACCCACTTAGTGTGGGTTACAGTAGTGTTAGTGTGCCCAACAAAAAATTGGCGCTCTGTCTGGATTTATTTGCCCAGCGCCCAAAACTTTCTTCCCTGGATGGGCATGGGGCACCCCACCGTAATCCTAGTATTAAGTATTAAGTTGAACTAAGAGTATTAAGCTGAAGAAACTGAATGAATGAATTTACAGAAAAACACAAACACATAATATATGGGGCATTCAGAGCAATCAATTTACCTTGAAACCATGTTTTTGGACTGTGGGAGGAAACCGGAGAACTCTGAGGAAACCAAGTCGGATATGGGGAGAACATGGAACTCCCCCCAGGCTTGGGATTCAAGCCTAGATGTCCAATGTTTATAGCACCCTATAATAATTCAAAATATAATCCTATTAAAACTCACCCCACACGTATCTGCTTAACTTACAGCTTCTGTATAGACACCTAAACCTAACTGTTCACATAACAATCACAACACACACAATGTGAGGTTGATGTGGATATGAGTAATAGATTGGTTCTGACTGTCTAATTTATTCACACAGGAGTTTCCAAGGCTATCCTGGATGCAGCTGGTCCATCTGTGGAACAGGAATGTTCAGACATCGGTCTGTATAATAACATAAAATCATTTTTTAGATGGTTAAAAACATGTAAGCACTGATGTGTTGTATTTATTTAAAGAGTCAAGTAGCAATAGGGCACATTCGTGGAAGAGAAAATGGCCATTCCCATACTGTTCCCGCACATTTTGAACCTCTCAATTGTCTGAAGTGCTACTGTAGGTGCATAATTTCATACACCTGTGACCATGGGACTAAATGATACCCCTAAATTTAAGGATTAACATACCGTATTAAAAGCACATTTAAAATACAGTTGCTGGCTGGTGGAACTGCCATACAGTGTGTTCTTGGCTGCTTACGGTTTCTCCCTTAGTGGCATAATATGTTTCAGCTTATAAGGGCTGCACACGCCGGCTCCCCCTTTTCCTGATGATGATGATGATGATGATGATGATAAAACCTTATTAATACTGCAATGGGGAAATTAAAAAAAGTGAGAAAGATAAAATGCAATGCATCGGGAAGGAAAAGGCAGGTGATAAAAAACAGCCCCATGACCCCGAAAAAAAACAAAACACCTTTGGTAGAGTACATATATGACAACATAGACACAAACATGGTCACGGATTTTCGACCAGCTGCCACTTTATGCAGTGCTTAGGGCAATACAAGAGGAGTGGCAATACAGACAAGACAAAGAAGCCAAGCAGGAATGGTAAGGATGGAGGGGGAAAAAGTGCGACCGCGTTCCACGAGAGTGAGAGCAGAAAAAGCGTTGCTGCCCTCCTACCACAGTGTACTGTATATTCCCCCCTCCCCCATTTTAAAATGGGCTGTCTGGTAGAAGTCATATGAGTGATTAACTCTCAACATATTTTATTTCAACAAAGTAACATTTTAATATTTTTAACATAGTGGTTGTTTATTTAACAGCCACATCTAAAAAGAAAATGGATTTCATCATAACCGGATCTGGAAGACTCCCGTGTAAACGCATAATCCACTGCAAAGGTCAAAACACATGTAATGGTATCAGATCTGTGGTTTATTCTGTTTTGCGGATGTGTAAGGACAACAAAATATCCTCGGTTGCGTTTCCAGCGATTGGTTCAGGTACAGCATTCACTGGTACATCGTGTGGAGATCTGAGCCTTTACTAAATACTGCATTACTGAAGGTTTTATATTTATATCTTAATGATAAGGTCAAGGTGGAGCCAGCCCCTCCATTGTCGCAGATGCAATGATTGACGCCGTTGCTGATTTTGTAACAATGAACTCAGAGGGATGTTTGCAAAATGTGAAGTTCTTGATATTCCAGACGCACATGGTGTCTGATTTCCAAAAGAGCATGATGAAGAGGCTTCAGCATACCCCTGAGAGGCCTGATGTAAAAGAATGGAAAGCTGGTGAGTAAATGAATGAATTAATTAACGCTTAAAGGCAGGCATGGCCAAAGTCTGGCCCACGGGCCAACCTGGGCCTGATTCCAAATGTCCCGGGCTTAAAATGTGTTATTTATGGCTCGCTAGCTCTGTCAGAATAAATAAATCAAGCAGAACTGTGAACATCCATCCATTTATTATCTTCCGCTTAATCCTCTACTAGGAGGATTCCCAGGGGGTTCCCCATGCCCATCCAGGGTGATCGTTTTAGGCGCTGGGCAGATACACTCAGCTATACACCCAGAATCTATTGCTGGGCACACACTATCTCACACAGACACACACACAGACACACAAACACACTATATATGGGGCAATTTGGAGCATTCAATTCACTTTGATCCATTTTTTGGACTGTGGGAGAAAACTGGAGGAAACCCATGCGGACATGGGGAGAACATGGAAACTCCACCCAGATTGGGATTCGAACCTGAGTCTCCAGTGCTGAGAGGCGAACATGCTAACCACTAAGCCACTGTGCCACCCTACAGTGACAATGCCTTTTGAAAAATAAAAGTAATTGTGACAATTGAAAACTATTGTTATCTTCGCTTCATTGAATTTGTCCCCCACTTTGCAAAAAAGTTTGGACATCCCTGCCGTAAGGTATTTAAAGCCAAGTTTTGACTTTAGGGTACATAGGATTTGACTGGTATTTATGAAGGGATTATTTTAAAATAAACTCACTTTTACTTTAAAATGTGTGTTAAAAGATACTGGAGGTAATGTGGTCCACTGTACATGTTAATGATATCAGGAGAACCGCTGTGTAGTACTCCGATGAGTCCTCCTTTGAGGACGTGTGTTCTGCTGTAAAAATATTCAAATAGTGTGGGACTATTTCACTAACTTACTAACTTTCTTTGACAAGAATCAGAACTGAGGAGCCAAGGTACAACAGAAAAACTAACCAGCCGTGGTTGGACTGGTGACGAGGCTTCAGCAGCTTCGGAGGCCATTCGGAGGGTGAACGAGGAGCCTGTTGTGTTCCAGCTATGTGGAGAGACGAGAAAGGACCTGACTGAGGCACAAAAACTGATCACTAACCTCATTCAGGTGTACTACAAAAGCTCGAGCATCCGAGACTCGGCTGTGTGTTGCTTCGGACCAGAGGAGACAGAGTTTCTGAATAAATTACAGAGGGAGTTTGATGTCAGTATACAGCAAAATATGAGCGGCTCAGAGCCTGAGATCCTACTACAAGGTCTGGCCGATGACGTAGACCAAGCTGAGAAGAGCATCAAAGACCTCATCCGCAAAACCGTAATGGAAATGGCAAAGTACCGTGAGGCCAGGATGCGCAACACACAGACACAGAAGCAGCATCATGACCGCAGTGGTACATTTGTTATTTAAGTTTTTGCTTCAAATGATTTTTCAGTTTTTTTCCAAATATTTTATTCACTCTTTAATTTGATTTCATTTTAAACTTATTTTTTAGATCAGACCACCATATCTTTGCCTAGTTTCTGGCAGGACTTAAAGGGAAAACCTTTTCTTCGGGTTGAATTACAAGCAGGTTCTAAAGAATATAAAGAGGTGAAGCAAAAGCTTTCGGGGTTCAAGGAAAAAATACTTTCGGTAAGTTACAGAGATAATAATATTTCTTATACTAGCCCTATTAGAATGCAACATTATTATGAATTATTTTATTATAAAGGTTCAACATGGAGATAGGCGGCTGAGTGGTTAGCATGGTTGCCTCTCAGTGCTGGGGATTCAGGTACGAAACCCAATCTGGGTGAAGTTTCCTTGTTCCCCTTGTGTCTGTGTGGGTTTGCTCCGGGTTCCCACGGTCTAAAACCATGGATTCAAGGTAAATTGAATACTCTGAATTGCCCCACATAAATATATATACACATAATTGCTCAGCGATAGATTGGCATCCTGTCCTGGGTGTATCTGCCCAGCGTCCGAAACGTTCTCCCCTGGATGAGCATGGGGAACCCCCCTATGAGATTTCCATCAGTCCCATCCTCATAAATGTGCTGCAACAAAGGCTTTTCTTCAAATTTGACACAAAGGTTCACTTAAAATGAAGCTTGAAATGATTAGATAGAATTATTAGCTCCAGTTTTTCATTGCATAGATTGTAAACAGACACAAGGTTCATTTTAGTTTTGTCCTCCAAAATTGTTCCCTCGGTTCTTGAGCCAGAGACAAAGTTCAACAGCATTAAACTAGCCATAATTTTTTTTATAAAACAGCATAACAACCTTCATGTGCTTTTCATTGGGCTCTAATGTGGCTTTGGTGTTGGGTTCTAGACCCTCTTCTCCATGACAAGACAAATGACTTTGAAAGATCGTATGGTGGTGAATGACTGGTGTGATATGAACACAGAGGTTTCTGTTCTGTCTGTTCGTGGCTCTCCTGAGTCTCTGAGTTTACTGTGTATTAACACTAGATCTGTTTACTGTAAGCTCTTCCTTTTATTCTATTTTTGTGGCTAATAATCTATCAATGTTCTCAGATTGAGAGGATCCAGAATGAGACTCTGTATAAAAACTTCATAAAGCAGAAGAGACTCCTTGAGAAGAAAAACAAGGACATAATGAACGAGAGATGTCTGTTTCACAGCAACTGCTCTGATAAAATTGTTGAAATCAATGAGCGTGGATTTAAGCACAGTATTGCTGGGAACTTTTTTAAAGGTAAGAACTGATGGTCATATTTGTTTAGTCAAAATTAATAATTTTCTTTATTATATTGATCACGGCCGGCATGGTGGCTCAGTGGTTAGCATGTTCTCCTCTCAGCACTAGGGATTCCCGGTTCGAATCCCCATCTGGGTGGAGTTTCCATGTTCTCCCCGTGTCTGCGTGGGTTTCCTCCAGGTTCTCCGGTTTCCTCCCACAGTCCAAAAACATGGATCAAGTCAATTGAATCGAAGTGTGTGTGTGTGAGTGAGTAAGTGTGTGCCCAGCGATGAATTGGCGCCCTGTCCTGGGTCTATCTGCCCAGCGCCCGAAACGTTCTCCCCTGGAGGGCATGGGGAACCCCACCGCAACCCTAATAGAGGATAAAGCGGAAGATAATGAATGAATGAATGAATATATTGTTCACTGTGTGGTGCAAAAGGAGCATTTAGTCTATACGAACGATCGTTAGATGTCATATTTGGTTTTTAAAACTAGTTTGTAAAAGCACTTAGATTTTATTTGCTTAATTAAAAGATGATTAACAATTAAAATAAAATCTGATGCTCGCTGGGTTGAATTCAAATGTGTGGAAGTTAAACAGTGAAAAGAGGCTGAAAAGAGTAAATGGCTGGTGTACTCTCTGGGGTAAGTGTGGGGTGGTGTGATGCTCAGTCACAGTGACATGGGCTAATCATTGGACTTTGTGAGGGGATATTACATTTATACATTTCTATATTGCATAATCATCGATAAATAAATATTTGGTGACTAGCTTTTAGAAAACACATAATGGCATGTGATAGATGAATGTCTGATGTGTGGGAATAAGACATTACAGTGGAACACTGCAGTATCAACACTGACTGCCCAATCAGAGCAGGGTGTCATATACAACAGGGACCAAAAGTCTAAGAGAAGAAAAAGACACTGAGGTGCATAAAGAGGGAAGAGCAATATGATTTTGAAGAACTATTCCGTAAATCAATTTCATGGCATTCCACCAATCAGAGCGCTGCATTCATTCATTATCTTCCGCTTTATCCTCTATTAGGGTCGCGGTGGGGTTCCCCATGCCCATCCAGGGGAGAACGTTTCAGGCGCTAGGCAAATAGACCCAGGACAGGGCGCCAATCCATTGCGTGGCACACACTCACTCACTCACTCACACAGACACACTCTATATGGGGCAATTTTGTAGAATTCAATTGACCTGATCCATGTTTTTGGACTGTGGGTGGAAACCGGAGAACCTGGAGGAAACCCACGCAGACACGTGGAGAACCTGGAAACTGCACTCAGATGGGGATTCGAACCGGGAACCCCTAGCGCTGAGAGGCAAACGTGCTAACCACTAAGCCACCGTGCCCCCCGGAGCGCTGCAACTTTTGCAAATGTTTTTTCTTATGTCTGATATAGAGGGATAGAGGGAGTGGTAGCTCAGTGGTTAGGGTGTTGGGCTATCAATCTGAAGGTTAGGGGGTTCAAACCCCAGGTCAACTGAGGTTATCGATGTTGGTCCTTGAGCAAGACCCTTAACCCTCATTGCTCCAGGGCATTAGCGTCTGCTAAATGACCAAATAATAATAAAATAATAATATTTTGTCTCTGCAGCTCCGTATGGAAAAGGTGTGTATTTTGCGGTGGATCCAAATCGCTCACCGAAGCCAGATAAACAGGGAGTGAAGCTTCTGATTTTGGCTCGAGTGCTGGTTGGTAAATTTACCAGAGGAACCTCTGATCTTTCTAACCCTCCATCTAAGGAATATGACAGCGTCACTGACAAGACTCAGGATCCCGCTATATTTGTGATCTTTAATGAGGACCAAGCCTACCCCGATTACTTAATCACATTTCAATAGAACTGTGAAAATATATAATTCACAGACGAGAATTTGTTCATGATGTAGAATGTGTTCTGATTGATGGTCTGCTACAAACCTGCACTTTTTTTTAAAGCTTTTTTTTAAGTTCATTGAAGGACAGCGCTTCAGAATCTTTACATAAATGTATGGTATATTAAGGGTATAATGTTTAATTAAGATGAAAAATGAAAGACATTTAGACATGATTGTTGTCTATTAATGTCCTGTAGTCTATTGTAGTCATAATTGTAGAGTTGTGGCTACACTTTGGGGAGGCTTTTACAGTATGTTCATATGGGGGTGGGTGATATATTTGATTCTCGATAAATGTAGTAATACAGTAGTGTCAAATCCTAAAAAAAAGTAAACTTTTAATGCAGCAAGCTTCAATTAAAGAGATAAAATATTAAAGTATTGAAGTCCTGATTATCAAATGATTAATACTAAGAAATCAGTGAGAAAGCAGCATGTTACTGTTGTAGGGACACCAGATCGAGTGATGATTCCACACTAGTTTTGTAAAATGTGTAGTATATACATATGTTGAACAACTTTCTGATTTGGCAGAACGATGGCTTAGTGTTTAGCATGTTCTCCTCTCAGTGCTGTGGATTCCAGGTTTGAATCCCAATCTTGGTGGAGTTACCATGTTCTCCCTGTGTCTGCGTGGGTTTTCTCCGGGTTCTCTGCTTTCCTCCCACAGTTCAAAAACATGGATTCAAGGTAAATTCAGTGCTCTAAATTGCCCCATATAGTGTGTGCTTGTGTGTGTGTGCCCCCCCTCCGCCCCAGTAGTGGAAGATAATGAATAAACTTCCCGATTACAGATTATTTAGTCAGATTATTTATTATGTTTATTTCATATTACAATCTTTTAACTGCAAAGCCAATTAAAAACCTTTGTGTTGTGGATTCACTAATATTAACATTTTCTCAGAGTCGATTAACGCAGTGAACATTCGGAGCCGATTCTCAAATACAATAAAAGCTTTATTAAATCTTGTGATAATGCTGTGAAAAACTGTGTATATAGATATTTTTAATTGTATTTATTTGAAATTAAATGGTATCAGACAGGGCGGCACGGTGGCTTAGTGGTTAGCACGTTCTCCTCTCAGCGCTAGGGATTCCGAATCCCCATCTGGGTGGAGTTTCCATGTTCTCCCCGTGTCTGCATGGGTTTCCTCCGGGTGAGTGAGTGTGTGCCCAGCGATAGATTGGCGCTCTGTCCTGGGTGTATCTGCCCAGCGCCCGACGTTCTCCCCTGGATGGGCATGGGGAACCACCCCGCGACCCTAATAGAGGATAAAGCGAAAGATAATGGATGGATGGTATCAAACAGTATCATCGTGAAATCTTCTAGACCATGCTGTGGCTAAGCTGCAACCTAAATGAAGTCAGAGGAATGGAGTTCGGTAGGTATTTAATCGGTCAGGCTGAATCACTAGCTATACTTTATATAATCACTAGATGGCAGCAAATACCCATATTACCAGCTTGTTTTTGTTGGTTGTTTTTTAAATTCAAATGTTCTGTTTAACGCTGAAAGATGAGTTTAAAGAAGCATTAAAAAATGAACTTTTCCAAAAATACCGATATAATTATTAAAGCTATGTTAAAAGCAGAACTATTATTATTATTATTATTATTATTATTCATTATCTTCCGCTTTATCCTATATTAGGGTCGCGGTGGGGTTCCCCATGCCCATCCAGGGGAGAACGTTTCGGGCGCAGGGCAGATACACCTAGGACAGGGCGCCAATCCATCGCTGGGCACACACACACTCCACCCAGATGGGGATGCGAACCAGGAATCCCTAGCACTGAGAGGCGAACGTGCTAACCACTAAGCCACCGTGCCGCCTATTATTATTATTAGTATTATTATTATTATTATTATTATTATTATTATTGGGCGGCACGGTGGCTTAGTGGTTAGCACATTCGCCTCTCAGTACTAGGGATTCCCAGTTCGAATCCCCATCTGGGTGAAGTTTCCATGTTCTCCCCGTGTCTGCGTGGGTTTCCTCAGGGTTCTCCGGTTTCCTCCCACAGTCCAAAAACATGGATCAAGTCAATTGAATTCTCAAAAATTGCCCCATATAGAGTGTGTGTGAGTGAGTGAGTGTGTGACCAGTGAAGGATTGGCGCCCTGTCCTGGGTCTCTCTGGCCAGCGCCTGAGATGTTCTCCCCTGGATGGGCATGGGGAACCCCACCGCGACCCTAATAGAGGATAAAGCGGGAGATAATAAATGATGACCTGATGTTATGAAGTTTTTTATCATGAGGTAAATTCAGGGCTTGTGCTATTTTTATTGTTCTTATTGTGGTTCCAATGTTGCTTTCATTTTCTTCTGCAGGTGGACAGTTCACGCTGAGGCTTCCTGCAGTGCAACAGCTGAGCATAAGCTCGTCTAAAGTCTCGGTTCAGGGCCGGGTACAGGACTGGGTTCAGAGCCGAGTTGAAGTAACCCAGCCACAGAACGACAGAGTGGGGCAATTCGGGAGGTTTGGTCTCATGTCTCAGACCCATGCAGGTGAAGAAGAGGATGTAGGGTAGCCAGCAGATGATGAAGGCTCCGAGCACGGCACCAAGAGTCACTGTGGCTTTATGCTCCCTCAGCGTGGCCATGGTGGAGGACGAACGAACGAAGGACGGAGTGGCAGCGCGAATTCGACGAACCTCAGAGAGAAAAAAGGATGGAATGAGGAGAACAATTCATTATAGAACTCAAAATGTGACTAATAGTTCCTCGGTAGAGGGGGGGGGGGGCATGGTGGCTTGGTAGTTAGCATGTTCTCCTCTCCGCGCTGGGGATCCAAGTACGAATTCAAATCTGGGTGGAGTTTACATCAATGTCCATGTGGGTTTCCTTCCACAGTCCAAAAACAAATTAAAGGCTCCAAAGGTGAATGCTCTAAATTGCCTTATATAGTGTGTGTTTGTGTGACACACTATATTGGGGTGGCACGGTGGCTTAGTGGTTGGCATGTTCTCCTCTCAGCGCTGGGGATCCAGGTTTTAATCCCAATCCTTGTGGAGTTAACATGAATTAAAGGTAAATTGGCTGCACTAAATTGCCCCTATAGAGTGTCTGCATGAGTTTCCTCCGGGCTCCCTCCCGGGATTCCTCCCACAGTCCAAAAACACGGATTCAAGGTAAATTGAATACTCCAAATTGCCCCGTATTGTGTATTTCTGTGTGAGTGAGTGTGTGCCCAGCGATAGATTGGCACCCTGTTCTGGGTGTATCTGCCCAGCGTCCAAAATGTTCTCCCCAGCATAGGCATGGGGAACCCCCCCGCAACCCTAATTGAGGATCAAGAGAAAGATAACTCGTCAGTCACTCAGGATTTTTTTTTGTAAATTGTTCATAATCCATCCATTATCTTCTGCTTTATCCTCTACTAAGGTCACGGGGGGGTTCCCTATGCCCACACAGAGGAGAACGTTTCGGGTGCTGGGAAGATACACCCAGGACAGGGTGCCAATCTATCGCTGGACACACACTAATACAGACCCATACACAAAAACACTCTATATAGGGCAATTTGGAGAATTCAATTGACCTTGATCCATGTTTTTTAGACTGTGGGAAAAAAACGGTGAATCCGGAGAAAACCCACATGTTGAGAACATGGAAACTCCACCCAGATTGGGATTCGAACCAGGAATCCCTAGCACCGAGAGGAGAATATGCTAATCACTAAGCCATTGTGCCGCCCATTGTTCATAATTCATTCATTCATTATCTCCCGCTTTATCCTCTATTAGGGTCGCGGTGGGGTTCCCCATGCCCATCCAGGGGAGAACATCTCAGGCGCTGGGCAGATAGACCCCGGACAGGGCGCCAATCCATCGCTGGGCATACACTCACTCATACAGACACACTCTATATGGGGCAATTTTGAGAATTAAATTGACTTGATCCATGTTTTTGGACTGTGGGAGGAAACCGGAGAACCCAGAGGAAACCCACGCAGACACGGGGAGAACATGGAAACTCCACCCAGATGGGGATTCGAACCGGGAATACCTAGCACTGAGAGGAGAATGTACTAACCACTAAGCCACCCATTGTTCAAAATATAAAAAATAATTCCTGATTTCAGTAGATGATCAGATTAAATCACAATGGAATGTTTTGGGGTAAAGTGTGTGATTAGTTACCTGTTTTCTCGCCATGCAGAAGATGCGCTGGTACATGCCACACATGACTAAAAGGGGGAGCAAAAAGGTGCAGCTAGCCTTCACCAACACATAATTGTTGTTCCACTCGTAACGGCAGGTCTGTCCCTCTTCGCCCTCATCTCCCATCGTCCAGGCCTGGTGCTGAACTTTAAAATCCACTGTGTTCCACCCCAGCTGGATGGGCACGAAGCCCAAACTAAGTGAGATGATCCAGATAACAGCAACAGCTCCCGCTGCACGTCCTGGAGTTAACCTCTCAAGGTAGTTGAGAGGGGCAGAGATGGCCAAGTAACGATCCACACTGATGGTAAGCAGCGTGAAAATGGAGGCACTGCACAGCATGATGTCCACAGAGATGTAGACATTGCACAAGACGCCACCTAGGGGCCATCGTCCGGCGCGTAACTCCAGCATGGCAGATAAAGGTAGCACCAGCAGTCCCAGTAGAAGATCGGTTACAGCAAGAGAAACCACAAAACAATTGCTGAGTCGCCGGAGACGCCGGTTGAGACAGACGGCCAAGCAGACCAACACGTTTCCACCAATGACCATCCCAATAAAGGCAATCAGCACCATCCAGCGGAGAACCGTAAGGAACATGGCTCCTGACGTGGTCGTGGATGTCTTTTCTCTCAGTGCTTATGGTTTTGCCTGGTCACAGTGAGATGTTGGTTAGATTGAAACTGTCCTGGGATTAGTTTCAGTAATAAGTACTCACTGATGCAATTAGATTTCAGAGATGATCAGACAAGATCAGACCTTTCTTAACCGAACCACCTTAATGCCACCCAGCTGTTAGTTCAAGCCAATATCCTATCCCGGCTCGATTATTGTAATGCTCTGCTTGCCTGTCTCCCAGCTTGCACAATCAGACCTCTACAACTGATTCAAAATCTGCAGCTCGACCACCTAAGCAAACTCCTGTCACTCCACTCCTCCTCTATCTCCATTGGCTCCCTGTGACTCTGGCCTATAGGACCATTTCTAAATCTGCCTTTCTTACCTTCACTCTATATCTTTGAAACACACTCCAACTCGTTCACTTCTTTCTAGTGATGAATGTCGCCTGATGATCCCACCTTACAGAGGTGCTAATTCTCACTTCGTTGCGTTTACCACTGCTTAATGATGGAACGATCTTCCCAACTCTGTCCGTAAGGAGTCATTAAGCATCTTCAAGAAACAACTCAAAACACAAATCTTCCACAAACACTTATAACATATAAAAAAAACAAATCTCCCGCTTTGTCCTCTATTAGGGTCGCGGTGGGGTTCCCCATGCCCATCCAGGGGAGAACGTTTCGGGCGCTGGGCAGATAGACCCAGGAAAGGGCACCAATCCATCGCTGGGCACACACTCATCCCTAACGCTGAGAGGCGAACGTGCTAAACACTAAGCCACCGTGCCGCCCCTAATGTAAATAATGTTAATTAGAATTTTAAGGTAAACATTCTAATCACAAGGCAAAACCAGGTCATCTGACTGCTCTTCACTCAAGTTACACCGGTATGCTCATACACGCCACACTGGCCTCGCTTCCACAAAAAGCATCAGGTGCATCAGCAGCACAGGGTCATGGCCACATCTGGTTTTAAAAAGCTGTTTTAATCCAAGCACAAGTTATGCTTTTCATTTGATTAACGCAGCCATGTTGTCATAACTCCAACACAGAAACCATATAGACAAAAGTATTCGGACACTCCTCTCAATGCTTAAGTTCACTATGGCTTAGAGGTTAGCATGTTTGCCTCAGCGCTGGAGATCCAGGTTTTAATCCCAATCTAGGTGGAGTGTCCATGTTCTCCTTGTGTCTGCGTGGCTTTCGTCCAGGTTTTCTGGTTTCCTCCCTCAGTCCAAAAACATGGATTCAAGGTAAATTCCATCCATCCACCCATCCATTATCTTCCGCTTTATCCTCTACTAGGGTTGCGGTGGGGTTCCCAATGCCCATCCAGGGGAGAACGTTTTGGGCGCTGGGCAGATAGACCCAGAACAGGGCCCCACTCTATCGCTGGGCACACACACTTACTCAAACAAACACACTCTATATGGGGCAATTTGGAGAAATCAGTTGACCTTCATTCATGTTTTTGGACTGTGGGAGGAACCCGGAGGAAACCCATGTGGACACGGGGAGAACATGGAAACTCCACCCAGATTGGGATTGGGAATCCCTAGCGCTAAGTGGCAAACGTGCCGCCTCAAGGTAAATTGAATGCTCTAAATTGCCCCATATAGTGTTTGGGTGTGTTTGTGTGTGTGTGTGTGTGTGATATAGTGTGTGAAGGATAGTGATTTTATTTATGGGGTGGAACCAGAACGCTAAACTAAAGGGACATGAATGTTAATGAATACACTTTCTGCTGATGTGATGCGGCATTGTTTTTTTTTTTAATTCTGGAAGGTCACCAGAAGAAATAGAATGCATACAGAGCAAAGTGAGTTCTCACCGACTGGATGTCCCGCCGCAGAGGGTCAGGCTTTGAATCATTATTTGGGAATTTAATCCCAGAAATTGAAATATCATGGTATTTTGGGATTACGGTATTTGCCTGATGAAGACTGCTTTATGAAACATTGTTTGGTCAACGAAGCTTTGATGTGGCTGATGTCGTATTGATTCCTCTGAACATTAACTGAATGATCTCTGCGGCTCAGGTTGTGTAACAAAGCCGTTATAGATGTACAAATTAGAAACATATGAGTAGCGCGAAGAGCGCGGCAGATATTAAGACGGATGGTTGAAGGACGGGCCGCTAAGAGCCACTCCATCACACAATGAGACAGAGACTTTAATGAGATCAGAACTTCAATCAGATTACACAGACACACACACACACACACACACATTACAAAATGTAGTCTGCTCACATGAAGGCGGTATCCAGGCTCATTTATGCCAGTGTGCCACGAATAGCTGATTAGTATACAAACATTACTTAGCACCTTAGTCCAAGTCACACGCAGCTTATATGAACATGTTATATGTAAATCCTGTCTTCGGCAGAGTGATGGATGTGTTCTCAGGACAATTTAACACAGGCCTCAATGTTTCAAACCACAGATCAATTCAGGAGCTTGTTCTGGGGATGGAGTTATCACTGCATGCGCTCCAGGGCCATGAATCAAGAACAACCTCCTGTGCACCACTTTATTTGATCTATTAGCCCTATAGGCTCTGTCATTTTTCTTCAAACAGGTAGATAAATTGAAGTTCTACTAGATAAATAGTAGATTAGAACATTAGTTCATGTCAGTCGGTTTAATAAACAGAGAAATAATTTAATCATTGGACGGCACGGTGGCATAGTAGTTAGCATGTTCGCCTCCAGGTTCGAATCCCAATTTGTGTGGAGTTTTCATGCCATGTCCACATGGGTTCCTTCTGGGTTTTCTCCCACATTCCAAAAAACATGGATTTAAGGTAAATTGAATGCTCTTAATTGCCCTATATAGTGTGCGGCTGTATGAGTGGGTGTATCTTCCCAGTGCCCAAAATGTTTTCCTCTAGATAGGTATGGGGAACCCCCCCCCACCAGGACAAAAGTAGAGGATTAAGTGGAAAATAATGAATAAATGACAATCTGAGACCAAACCAGCAGGCCATAAACTTAATAATGGGGAGAACATGCAAATATCACACAGGAAGTAACTTCTCTACCCACCTCAGAGGTTAAGGTCTCAAACTACTGCGCTATCCATCCATCCATCCATCCATCATCTTCAGCTTTATCCTCTATTAGTGTCGCGTGGGGGTTCTCCATACCCATCCAGGGGAGAGCGTTTCGGGCGCTGGGCAAATACACCCAGGAGAGGGCACTAATCTATCACTGGGCACACACTCACTCACACAGACATTCATTCATTCATTATCTCCCGCTTATCCTCTATTAGGGTCGCGGTGGGGTTCCCCATGCCCATCCAGGGGAGAACGTCTCGGGCGCTGGGCAGATAGACCCAGGACAGGGTGCCAATCCATCGCTGGGCACACACTCATTCACACAGACACACTCTATATGGGGCAATTTTGAGAAGTCAATTAACTTGATCCATGTTTTTGGAGTGTGGGAGGAAACCGGAGAACCCGGAGGAAACCCACGCAGACACGGGGAGAACATGGAAACTGCACCCAGATGGGGATTTGAACCGGGAATCCCTAGCGCTGAGAGGCGAACGTGCTGACCACTAAACCACCGTGCCGCCCTAACACAGACACACTGGGGTAATTTGGAGAATTCAATTGACCTTCATCCATGTTTTTGGACTGTGGGGGAAAACCGGAGAACCCGGAGGAAACCCACGCGGACACGGGGGGAACATGGAAACTCCACCCAGATTGGGATCCGAACCGGGAATCCCTAGCGCCGAGAGGCGAACGTACTAACCACTAAGCCACCGTGCCGCCCACTGCGCTATTATGAATGCCAATTATTGTTGAGTGGATTAAAAGGCAGTGCTGCAATGTGCTTTATTAAAGTAATAAGCGTTGTGGGGGAATTTGGGGAGCTTTTCTGCTTTTTATTATGAAATGCGCAGCTGCATTGTTCTGCCTTCAGGACCCCGAGCCAAACCAAGTGCTGATAATCAAGGCCTTTACTGAACTTGCGCTTCAGAAGATGGCACAGAGTTTGGCATCGTTGATTAATAATAACAGGCTTTGCACAAAGTTAGACCACCAATCCTCGGTGCTGCAGACCCTTAAGTGTCAGCGGGGCAGAAAAAGAGCGTGGCAGGAGAGAAAGTGCAGCGGCAGCTAACTGCATTTGACGCTAATTGAGAGAAAAGGCCCTGAACAATTTAAAAATCGGAAAGTGCTGCCATCAGCTGCACAGCGCACGATTCAAATCTCTCATCTCCCCCGTGCAGCGTCAGGATGCTTTGGGCATCAACGCAATCGTATTATGAGCCTTTCTTTTGCCCAGTTTACACGCGCTGAGCTTTCTGCTCCCCCGCTCATCTCCCAGTCCCGATTTTTATGCCCTTTCAAATTCACATGCTCCTCAAACCCGGTCCCTGCTCGGCGACGCTGCTCTGTGCCATTATTTACACCAGCCATAAAAACCTTGACAAACTGCTCGCTGCGTCGGAGCTTCTGAATGTAACGCAAGCACATTTCAGAATTTGCATTATTTGCCACGGGCTCGTGAGAAACCCAGTGTAGCGTGACCAGCTCGTGGTTCCTCCCTGGAGCAAAGCATTTAAGGTCGTAATAAAGGGAACTCTCTTTCCTGTGTAGCCACTCAGACGGAAACATTAGGAAAGCTCTTGGTAGAAAAAAAGTTTCAACATGGATGAACACATCAGAAATAAAAAAAAATGTGTGAGTGAGTGTGCCATAGATTGGCGCCCTGTGCCTAGCACCCGGAACATCCAAACCCCCCCCCCACCCCCCTCCGAGACCCTAGTAGAGGATTAAGTGGAAGATAATGAATGAATAAATGAATATATTATATTACACAGGTATAGGCGGCATAGTGGCTTAGTGTTTAGCACGTTCACCTCTCAGCACTAGGGATTTTCAGTTTGAATCCCAATCTGGGTGGAGTTTCCATGTTCTCACCGTGTCCGTGTGGGTTTCCTCCAGGTTCTCCGGTTTCCTCCCACAGTCCAAAAACATGGATCAAGTCAATTGAATTCTCAAAATTGCCCCATATAGAGTGTGTTTGTGTGAGTGAGTGTGTGCCCAGCGATGGATTGGCGCTCTGTCCTGGGTGTATCTGCCCAGCGCCCGAAACGTTCTCCCCTGGATGGGCATGGGGAACCCCACTGCGACCCTA
This sequence comes from Corydoras maculifer, assembly GCA_019802435.1. Classification (NCBI taxonomy): domain Eukaryota; kingdom Metazoa; phylum Chordata; class Actinopteri; order Siluriformes; family Callichthyidae; genus Corydoras; species Corydoras maculifer. Next base: position 626,051 of record JAFMOD010000147.1, read on the forward strand.
ATAGAGGAAAAAGCGGGAGATAATGAATAAATGAATGAATTCTCCAAATCGCCCCGTATAGTGTGTCTGTGTGAGTGAGTGTGTGCCCAGCGATAGATTGGCGCCCTCTCCTGGGTGTATCTGCCCAGCGCCCGAGACGCTCTCCCCTGGATAGGCATGGGAAACCCCCCCACGACCCTAGTAGAGGATAAAGCGGAAGATAATGAATGGATGGATGGATTACACAGGTATTATTAAATGAGGGCGGCATGGCAGCTCTGTAATTTATTTGTTTTACCATGTTTTCTTTAAACTAGTGGATAAACTGAAGTTCTACTTGATAAATAGTGGATTGAAACATTAGTTCATGTCATAAATCGGCTGTTACTTTAATAAAAAAAGAAATGTAATCATAGGGATGGCATGGTGGCTTAGTGGTTAGCACGTTTGACTCTCAGTGCTGACACACCAGGTTTGAATCCCAATTTGGGTGGTGTTCCCCATGTTCTCCCCGTGTCTGTGTAGGTTTCTTCTGGGCTCTCTGGTTTTGTTCCACAGTCCAAAAACATGAAGCATCAAGGTGAATTGAATGCAGATTTTTATTCAGTGGATTAAAAGGCAGTGCTGCACTGTTCTTTATTAAAGTAATAAATGTTAAGGGGGAAATAGGGGCAGTTTTTTGCAGTTTAGTATAAAATGCACAGCTGCATTTTCCTGCCTTCAGGACTCAAGTCAACAACAGCACCCTATATCGTGTGTGTTTGTGTGAGTGTGCCCACCGATGGATTGGCGCCTTGTCCTGGGTGTATCTGCCCAGCTCCTGAAACGTTCTCCCCTGGATGGACATTGGGAACCCCACCATGACCCTAGTAGAGGATAAAGCAGAAGATAATGGATGGATGGATGGATGGAATTTACCTTGAATCCATGTTTTTAGACTGTGGGAGGAAACCCACGCAGACACAAGGAGAACATTGACACTCCACCTAGATTGGGATTCAAACCTGGATCTCCAGCGCTAAGGCAAACATGCTAACCGTGAAGCCACCGTGAACTTAAGCATTGAGAGGAGTGTCCGAATACTTTTGTCTACATGGTTTATGGGTTGGATGTAGAGTTCAGATGTAAAATGACAACATGGCTGCGTTAATCAAATGAAAAGCATAACTTGTGCTTGGATTGAAACAGCTTTTTAAAACCAGATGTGGCCTTGACCCTGTGCTGCTGATGCACCGTAACCCTAGTAAAGAATTAAGTGGAAGACAATAATAAATGAATGTATTCCAGTTGAAAGAAAGAGAAGTAAATGAAATAGTTCCTGAACTGAGTTCTTGCAGGCGTGATGTAAACAGAGGAAATCACTGAAATGAAGAAAACAGCAGATCATAATTAAGTTAAAACATTATCATGGGCGGCACGGTGGCTTAGTGGTTAGCACATTTGCCTCTCAGCACTAGGGATTCCCGGTTCGAATCCCAATCTGGGTGGAGTTTCCATGTTCTCCCCGTGTCCGCGTGGGTTTCCTCCCGCTTTTTTCTCTATTAGGGTCACGGTGAGGTTCCCCATGCCCATCCAGGAGAGAACGTCTCGGGCGCTGGGCAGATAGACCCAGGACAGGGCGCCAATCCATCGCTGGGCACACACTCACTCACAAAGACACACACTATATGAGGCAATTTTAAGAATTCAATTGACTTCATCCATGTTTTTGGACTGTGGGAGGAAACCGGAGAACCCGGAACAAACCCACGCAGACACGGGGAGAACATGGAAACTCCACCCAGATGGGGATTTGAACCGGGAATCCCTAGCACTGAGAGGAGAACATGCTAACCACTAAGCCACCGTGCCCTGTGGAAGTGTATTCAATAAAATTCTAAATTCTGTGGTCCAGCCAAATACTTTTATCTATGTATTGTATGTTAATATTTTATCAGTGCATCAGGAGGTGGATGTTGGCATTCCGTTTCAGGGATTATCTTGTTGGCTAATGGGCAAGAATGAGAGTATTGATTATCATTAACGAGCTTTGTTGTCACTGGATGAATGATAGTATCGGTGTAAGAATAAATAGAGATGTTTCTACTGAAAAACAAATTAGCTAAAAAAAAAAAAAAAAGAAGCCAAATTAGCTAAATGTTAAACGCAGCCGGGCGGCACGGTGGCTTAGTGGTTAGCACGTTCGCCTCTCGGCACTAGGGATTCCCGGTTCGAATCCCCATCTGGGTGGAGTTTCCATGTTCTCCCCGTGTCTGCGTGGGTTTCCTCCGGGTTCTCCGGTTTCCTCCCACAGTCCAAAAACATGGATCAAGTTAATTGAATTCTCCAAATTGCCCCATATAGTGTGTGTCTGTGTGAGTGAATGTGTGCCCAGCGATGGATTGGCGCCCTGTCCTGGGTCTATCTGCCCAGCGCCCGAGACGTTCTCCCCTGGATGGGCATGGGGAACCCCACCGCGACCCTAATAGAGGATAAGCAGAAGATAATGAATGAATGAATAAACGCAGCCGACAGGGCCACTACATTATTTCATTTTTATTTTAATTCATTCATTCATCGCTGGGCACACACTCACTCACACAGACACACTCTATAGGGGGCAATTTTTGAGAATTCAATTAACTTGATCCATGTTTTTAGACTGTGGGAGGAAACCGGAGAACCTGGAGGAAACCCACGCGGACACGGGGAGAACATGGAAACTCCACCCAGATGGAGATTCGAACCAGGAATCCCTAGCGCTGAGAGGCGAACGTGCTAACCACTAAGCCACCGTGTCGCCGTTATTTTAATTCATTAAGTCATAATGAACTAGTTAACAAAAGAGAAAATTAATTTCATTGGAGATGCAGACTGACTATACACTTTATATTTCCAATGAGGGGTCTCACTGGTGTTAAAAGTTCAAGCTCATTCTCATGCTTAATGGGCAAAAGGTGTAAAATTACTCTTCATCGCATGGCAGACACACAAAATTTGTATAACATTTACATTTAGTCATTTAGCAGACGCTTTTATCCAAAGCGACTTACAAATGAGAACACCACAAGTCAGAAGTTATGGAGAAAACCAACTATACTGTAAATTCATCAAACCTTATAGTTATTTGATGCTGCGCCCCCTTTTTTTTTTTTTTTTTTTTCCTACAACAGGTATTTGTTAAAGAAATGCGTCTTTTGTAGTTTCTTAAGTGTCATCATTTTAACTTTTTAAAAGTTTTTAACTTCTAGCGTGTTTTCACACTAAACCTGCACCATAACTGTCTAAAGTCCTTGCAGGTACTTAATTCATCAGTTATCAATACTAATAAAACGCAAAGCCATTACTCACTGATTCACTGACCACTAATTTTCCATCAACTCGTGTAGGTAGAAGACAAAATTTTGGCAGGCTCGTTCCATGCAGCTTACTTACAAAAGTTGAGCAAGTTTCCTTTTGGAATTCGACCCATAATGGTCATAACGGTTGGCCACATTCGCCATCTTGAACTTTCTTACTTATGGCTCTGTCTTCACAAAATTTGGTACGTGGCTAACCGAAACCGATCTATGTATTGCTACCGCTTTCATCCATCATAATGAGCTGTTGAACAGGCACTTTCTTATTTATGGCACAACCGGTTCCGGTGCTGCGGTGCTAACTGAATAATACTTAAGTACATAAAACAGGGATATGATGCTTCCATACAGGGATTACATAGTCAACTGTACGTTGCATGCACAAGACTAAGCTCATATTACAACTGGATGGCCGAACTGACAATACGGTAAACAAAGAGATCCTTAACAAGTAAATTTCCGTGTATTTTCGCTCAGTTTAAATTGATTTACTTTTGTTCTTGATAAAAAATGATCAGGCAGTACTCTGCTGCCAAGCACAGGTAATTTGCTAGTACGTTATAAATGTTCCCCCTGTCCTAAAGTTCCTAAAGAGAGCCTGCTGGTCTGGCTATGCTGGCCCACCGTTGACAACCTGAAAGAAGCCAGTCCACCTTTATATTTTGGTGAAATCGAGAGGACCTTAAAGGAACCTCACCTGATAATTAAGTCTAAGGATCCACCACTGATTTAAACCGTGATTGACGATTAACTGATGATCGAAGACACAACATGTTCATGACCCAGAATCTGTGATTGAATGGATATAACTTGCAGCCTCATCTTCCCGACCTTCCAGTCTAAGCCCGGCTCAAGTCATGCCAGTGTTTGGACAGAGTTTGGAAACAGGAACAGATCCCCAGGCAATGTGGTCCAATTTCCCCCCAAACACAAGCAAACTGGTGCAGTTTAAATGCAAATGAATGCACACAGGTCTAAATGGGCTTCGGTCTAATTAACAAATGCAAATGGGCTCCTTCTCTTCAGTGAGTGATTTTGTAACATCGATGTGCAACAAATGTGGCTGGAGAACATTTAAATTTATTTATAATTCATGCAGATTACTGCCTCGTGAAGCCCACACTGTAATTCTACCCTCTATAATAGCGCTGATTTACATTTGTACATTATATAGCAGCTGTTGATGAGCCTTACTCACACTGTGCGAGCGTCTATCCCGGGAACGTTCATCCCTCCAGGGTCTGGGACCAAATCCTCCGATAGTTTCTGGGTTTGTATTCACATCCCTTCTTTTTTCCTCTTTCTGTCATGGTGCGTTTAGCTCTTCGACTCTCACTGCCTCGTTCACTTTTTCCTCAGTCACTCCTCAACCTCACGTCTTCAAATCAAATCAAATTCTCCTTCCCACCCCTTTTCTCCCTGAACCCTGTACTTTTCATATTTATGCTGCTTTATCTTTAGTATATAAATGTTTCATACATTACTGTCATAAGCATGTTTATTGATTACCGACTTTATTATTTCTTAGAGAGAAATCCACTGAATACTTTCTGTCAACAAAAGTATTAGGACACACCTCTCAATCAATAAATTCATGGGGTTTACTCAGTCCAGTTTCCACAGATGTAAATAACAAGCATATAAATCCATCCATCCATTATCTCCCGCTTTATCTGCTTTATCTCAATGCCCATCCAGGGGAGAACGTTTTGGGCACTGGGCAGATACACCCAGGACAGGGCACCAATCTATCGCTGGGCACACACTCACACTCTATTTGGGCTAATTTGGAGAACTCAATTGACTTGATCCATGTTTTTGGACTGTGGGAGGAAACCGGAGAACTCGGCGGAAACCCACGCGGACACGGGGAGAACATGGAAACTCCACCCAGATTGGGATTCGAACCGGGAATTCCTCGTGCTGAGAGGCGAACATGCTAACCACTAAGCCACTGTGCCGCCCTTAAAATATAGATATTTTGGTTCAATTTATAATCAAACAGCTTGCGGGTGGCCTATTTTTTGTTCCAGCATGAATGTTCCTAAATGGACCAAGCCAGCAAACTCCATAAAGACAGGTGTGAAGACAGGACTAAATTGAGTGAGCCACACAGAGCCTTGTACTCAACCCCAAACTAATATAATGAGATAGGTCCACTCATCCAACAATGATCTTTTGGATAAATGGGCAAAGATTCCGACAAGCATATTTCAAAAATCCCACTCAGAAGAGTGGAAGCAGCGATTGGTGCAAAGGGACCAACTTTTCAACCAAGATTTATCACTGTGTCATTTGTCTTGAGACAGTTATCTTATTTTTAATGTGGTCATGTTTATATACTGATTATGAATGTAACAGTATGACTGTTGAGGTTCTAGGGAATGACGTGACATTGAAATCACTGATGTCTTATCACTGCTGACATGTTTAACATTATTAACATCGAGCTGATAAATATAAAAAGGTAAATACAAGTTGATGAAAGTTCACTGATTAAGAACACAAGGGTAATGCAGCTCAGAGTATTACATTTTCACATATGAGAGCGATAAGACATAAAGAAGGTGAAAGGTGTGCAGGATATTGGTGGAAACACACATGTGACTGAACCTGTGGTAGCGATTACACAGGTCAAAGGGACGAGAGTAAATGAACTGCAGCAGTGGGATAAAAACTAATAAAAAGCTTAAGGTAGTTTAATGAGCACATCTCTCATTTAACCTTCCATCTCTAAAGGGCTGACTCGAAGCTCTGACCCAGTGCACTGACCCAGAGCTCTGAACCCAGTCCAGGATGCTATATGGAGCCTTCATGACATCCCATTTCACGTTGGTCCCCCCATTGTGTCTATAACTAAATTCACTCTTCTGAATCAGAATCAGAATCAGAATACTTTATTAACCCCCGGAGGAAAGTTACAGTTTTTACTGATGCTCAATTTGTTGTGTTAATGTATACAGAAGAGGAGTAAAGATTAACAATAAGCACAGTAAATTGAATTTTAATAAAAAGGCAAAACAATAAGGGCGGCACGGTGGCTTAGTGGTTAGCACGTTCGCCTCTCAGCACTAGGGATACCCGGTTCGAATCCCCATCTGGGTGGAGTTTCCATATTCTCCCCGTGTCCCCTCCGGGTTCTCCGGCTTCCTCCCACAGTCCAAAAACATGGATCAAGTCAATTAAATTCTCCAAATTGCCCCATATAGAGTATGTACTGTATGTCTGTGTGAGTGAGTGAGTGAGTGAGTGTGTGCCCAGCGATAGATTGGCGCCCTGTCCTGGGTGTATCTGCCCAGCGCCCGAAACGTTCTCCCCTGGATGGGCATGGGGAACCCCCTCAAGACCCTAATATAGGATAAAGCGGAAGATAATGGATGGATGGCAAAACAATACAGAATAAAGAAAAAAGTAAAGTGGCAAGTACAAATAAATGTGGCATGGGTAAGTAAGTCATATATTAAATTAAGAAATTAAAATAAAAGGTTTACTATGAGGCTTAGTGCTTAGCACGTTCGCCTCTCAGCGCTAGGGATTCCCGGTTTGAATCCCCATCTGGGTGGAGTTTCCATGTACTCCCCGTGTCCACGTGGGTTTCCTCCGGGTTCTCCAGTTTCCTTCCACAGTCCAAAAACATGGATCAAGCCAATTGAGTTCTCCAAATTACCCCTGACTCAGAGGCCTGACTAAGAGTCTCTGTTCTAATTCACCTCCAGTGTTCCCATATCAAATACTATGTATGGATCCATCCATCCATTATCTTCTGCTTTATCCTTTTACTAGGGTCGCGGGGGGGTTCCCCATGCCCATCCAGGGAAGAACGTCTTGGGCGCTGGGCAGATACACCCAGGACAGGGTGCCAATCTATCCTGAACACACTAACTCACTCACACTCTCTCTAAATGGGGCAATTTGGAGTATTCAATTGACCTTAATCCATGTTTTTGGACTGTGGGAGGAAACCGGAGAACCCGGAGGAAACCCACCGACACAGGGAGAACATGGAAACTCCACCCAGATTGGGATTCGAACCGGGAATCTCTAGTGCTGAGAGGCAAACGTGCTAAACACTAAGCCACCGTGCCACTCTTTATGGATAATAGTACAAAATTGAAATATGCTTAACATATTGATCTGAAAATGAAAAAAAGCAAACGAACTAAGTTAGTGTATATGGTATTTGGTATGTGGATGCAGCAGTCTGTATTAATAGTTTAATAATGTAATAAAATGTTTCAATTAAACCTCAATGCTTTTGTTCTTTGCGAATATAAATGACGTTAGTGTTTATTTACATATGCGTATTCATGCTTTTTTTTTGATTTTCCTTTGTGTTGCCTTTACATTTTGACCCTGTGCACTAGCTTTTAGCTTTGCTCCATAGAAGACCATTGTTCTCGTCCCTTCAGCATCGCTATGGAGACATAGGCCCCGAGACAAAGCGAGCTGTGCTAAAAGCAGAGGGCCCCTTACAGCTTGTTAACTTGGATGAGAATGATGGACAAAGACAGAATCGCTATGCCTTGAGACAATTGTAATTCCCACTAATTGGCCCAGAAGTGCCACCAAGCGAGAGTAATGGCGCTGATGGGTAACGTCCTTCTGCAGACAGGCACATATGCGGCATGCAAGTGCTAACGTACAAGTGCAAATATGATCACCAGCATGCGTGTCTACTGTATTAGCATAATGCTAATATACAAGCATATGCATGAGCTGGTTTTTCTATAAACCTATCGGGTGAAACTGGGAACGGGAGGATGCCATGGAGCATGTGCGGTTTGATTACACAGAATCGAAAACACAATTTACATGGCTAATTTCATTTTAGTGTCTGTCCCAGGTGTGGGTTTTGGTTTTCAGCCTCCATTCATGTTATTTTTTTTTATTTAGAAACATATTTCAATGTTTTAGCGGGTGAAGCCACTACAATAATCCACCATTAGCTGGATACATTTACATTCCATTTATATTTAATCATTTAGCTGAAGCTTTTATCCAAAGCAACTTACAAATGAGAGAACAACACGAGTCAGTAGTTACGGGAAAAACAGCAACACTGTAGAATTATTAAACCTGATTATTATCTGATTGCGCTTTTAAAAATATTTATTTATAATATTTATTTCTTTTTGTTTTATATGGATTTGGGCAAAGACAATGTCTCCTATGTCTTCTATATATCCTCCTGGAAACCAACCCATAGACTGACATTTGTTTTACATACTTAACTATTTATGTTTATTTATGTCTATTTATCTGTTTATAAAGGGGGGGGGCGGCACGGTGGCTTAGTGGTCAGCGGGATTCCCGGTTTGAATCCCAATCTGGGTGGAGTTTCCATGTTCTCCCCGTGTCCGTGTGGGTTTCCTCCGGGTTCTCCGGTTTCCTTCCACAGTCCAAAAACATGGGTCAATTGAATTCTCCAAAATTACCCCATATAGAGTGTGTGTCTGTGTGAGTGAGTGTGTGCCCAGAAACAGATTGGTGCCCTGTCCTGGGTGTATTTGCCCAGTGCCCGAAACGTCCTCCGCTGGATGGAAGAAGGAGAAAAAGTTATGTAAGATATTGATTGTGTTAATTGTGATTTTTATATTTTACATTGGGGATTCAAGTATATTTCATTCATTCATTATCTTCCACTTATCCTCTATTAGGGTCGCGGTGGGGTTCCCCATGCCCATCCAGGGGAGAACGTCTCGGGCCCTGGGCAGATAGACCCAGGACAGGGCGCCAATCCATCGCTGGGCATCGCTCTATATGGGGCAATTTTTGAGAATTCAATTAACTTGATCCATGTTTTTGGACTGTGGGAGGAAACCGGAGAACCCAGGGGAAACTCACGCAGACACGGGGAGAACATGGAAACTCCACCCAGATGGGGATTCGAACCGGGAATCCCTAGCGCTGAGAGGCGAACGTGCTAACCACTAAGCCACCGTGCCGCTCAAGTTCATTTCATTCATTCATTCATTCATTATCTCCCGCTTATCCTCTATTAGGGTCGCGGTGGGGTTCCCCATGCCCATCCAGGGGAGAACGTCTCGGGCGCTGGGCAGATACACCCAGGACAGGGCGCCAATCCATCGCTGGGCACACACTCACTCACACAGACACACTCTAAATGGGGCAATTTTTGAGAAATCAATTAACTTGATCCATGTTTTTGGACTGTGGGAGGAAACCGGAGAACCCGGAGAAAACCCACGCAGACACGGGGAGAACATGGAAACTCCACCCAGATGGGGATTCGAACCGGGAATCCCTAGCGCTGAGAGGCGAACGTGCTAACCACTAAGCCA